>JADBJO010001632.1:255000-262500 GCA_016801955.1 Conus betulinus
CTACGGTTGGTAATATGTCTATAATTTCTACGGTTTTACAATAACATGTCTATAATTTCTACGGTTTTACAATTATATGTCCATAACTCCACGCTGCTGCTGCTGCTTGCGGCACCCATTCACCTTGAACACTTACAGACTCAAGGCACACAGAACAGGGAAGAAAGCTTTCCTTCAAAAGGAATTGGAAGTTCCAATCTCCTTCGTACACTTGTTGACTTGACATTTTTTAGGTTATTTGTGTTTGTTGGTGTTTGTGTGTGTGTGTATTCTGAGTGGAAATGTATAAGATCAAAAGGACAAACGACGACGTTGAATGAAATAAATGTTACTCTGTGTCTGTCGTCTCCTCTGTTGTTTCGTCAGCTCAGAAAATACACACAAGCTTGGAACAAGGGTTGAAAAAAAAGGAGTTGATTTACTCTGTGTGTGTGTGTGTGTGTGTGTGTGTGTGTGTGTGTGTGTGTGTGTGTGTGTGTGCGCGCGTGTGTCTGTGTGTGTTTCTTGGGTGTCATGAGCATTGAACTTTTCTATTTCCCATTGGTATTTTGTTAGTTTTATATCTTAAGACCTGAGAATACATCCGGATGCTGACCTTGAATGCAACCCTATATTATAAAAGTAGCGGAGGATCATTCCAGCTGTTCTGGAATCCCCTTATGGACAGGCAGACAGACAGACCTAGACAGATAGAGAGAGAGACCCACAGCCACAGGGCCAGAGAGACGACAACCTGGCAGCTCCACACATGACCTACCTTCCTGAGGGTTGGCTTGTGTTTGGCGGCCATGATCTCGGACTCCAGGAAGGTCCTGACCCCCATCTTGATGTCCATGACACAGGGCCCGCTGAACTCGCACAGCAAATCCTGCAGCTGGATATACTCTGGCCGCCTGTTAAGGCTGATAGCTGACACAGTGAGGATGTAATGAGGGGAAGAACAATGATAAGACAGATGGCAATGACAACGCTAAGACAGATGGTAATGACAATGTTAAGACAGATGCTAATGACAATGTCAAGACAGACGGTAATGACAGTGTTGACAATGCTATGACATATGGCAATGGCAAAGTTAGGACAGATGGTAATGACACTAGCAAGACAGATGGTAATGATAATGTTAAGACAGATGGTAATGACAATATGTTAAGAAAGATGGTAACACCAATATGTTAAGAAAGACAGAAACAACAATTTTTAGAAAGATGGTAAATGCAATATCAAGAAAGATGCCAATGACAATATCAAGAAAGATGCCAATAACAATATTAAGAAAGACAATAACGATGTTAAGAAAGATGGTAATAACAATATTATGAAAGATGACAATAACAATATTAAGAAAGATGATGATAACAACATTACGAAAGATGACTATATCAAGAAAGACGGCAATAACGATGTTAAGAAAGACAGCAATAAAAATGTTAAGAAAGATGGCAATAACAATATTAAGAAAGATTATAACAGTATTAAGAGAGATGGCAATAACAATATCAAGAAAGATGGTTATAACAATATTAAGAAAGACGGCAATAACAATGTTAAGAAAGATGGTTATGACAATATTAAAAAAGACGGCAATAACAATATTAAGAAAGACGGCAATAACAATGTTAAGAAAGATGGCGATGACAATATTAAGAAAGACGACAATAACAATCTTAAGAAAGATGGTAATGACAATACTGAGAAAGATGGTAATGACAATATTGAGAAAGATGGTAATAACAATAGTAAGAAAGATGATAATAACAATAGTAAGAAGATGATAATAACAATATGTTAGAAAGATGATAATAACAATATGTTAAGAAAGACAGAAATAACAATGTTAAAAAGGATGGTAATAACAAAATCAAGAAGAAAAACGGGAATAACAATAACAGAGAGAGAGAGAGAGAGAGAGAGAGAGAGAGAGAGAGAGAGAGAGAGAGAGGTTGATTGATTGATTGATGGATTGATCGATCTTTAATACGCAAGGATGAAGATTTTTAGGCCAAAGCCTAGTCTTACAATCCGTCATTGTCATGCACAAAATCATTCCAACACATATCACTCATACTGACAATCACCATGGCAACACTGTAATGTAATTCCACAATGACAAGGAGACTATCCATAAAAGTACTAATGACATGGTGGGTAGTTAAACAGAAGGAAAGAAAACACAACACACACACACACACACACACACACACACACACACACACAGAGGTCGGGGGGGGGGGGGGGGGGGGGAGAAAGAACGGTAAGTACAGGGAGAAGAAGAGGGATTGTAGACAGGGTGGAAGTGAGGATGGAGCGATTAGATCGGAAACCAGATTGGAGTGGGTGAAATAGTTTGTTCTTCTCCACGAACTGTGAGATACGTGTGCGTTTCTGAGACTTCCGAGGAGTTTGGATAGAACTGATAGTAAGAATATAGGCCTGGAATTATTTGGATCCGACGAATCATTTGATTTTGGAAGGGGGGTCACTTTGGCATTTTTGAACGCTTGAGGGAAGATGTCAGTTCCAATTGATAAAGCATACATGTATGTAAGAGACTCAACAATGTAAGGTAGAGCGAGTTTGAGAAGAAATGCAGGTATGTTATCAGGACCCATGGATTTTTTTTTTTCATTCTTTAACTGTGCTATGTGCATTCCTACTTCATGTACAGCAAGAGGAAGACTATGGGGTGAGTTACCGGATCCAAGTCTTTGTTTGCAAAATGACATTAGCGAAGTCGGAGATGTATATTCATTAGATACTCTTATAGGAGATAGAGAGAGAGAGAGAGAGAGAGAGAGAGAGAGAGAGAGAGAGAGAGAGAGATAGAGAGAGAGAGAGAGAGTCCTTTTTTAACTTGTTCCAAGCTTGCCCCCCCCCCCCCACACACACACATGCATGAAGGATATCCCCCCTCCCCTCCCCCCTTCACACACACACACACACACACACACACACACACACACACACACACACACACACACACACACACACACACACTGAATGAAGGATATGCTGGCCGTCTCTCTCTGTCAGACCCCTGTACTGGGGCACACAGGGCAACAAGACGTCCAACCCTCCCCCCCACACAACCATGAAAGATATCCCCCTCCCACACACACCCCTCACACACACACACACACAAAGGATACGCTGGCCGTCCCTCTCTGTCAGACCCCTGTACTGGGGCACACAGGGCAGCAGGACGTCCCCCATCAGTCGTTGCAGACTCTGGTGTTCCCGTGTGTCCAGCTTCTTCAGCACACAGCCCGCCTCGCCCGCCTGGAAGTTTCCTGCACATAGACGTCACCTGGATTGTCACAGGGTCTGGCCCAGTTCAGTCCGGTTCAGCTCAGGCCAGGCCAGAGCACGTCAGGCCAGTTTAGGCCCAATCAAGTCCAGTCCAGTCCAGTCCAGACTAGCCCAATCCAGTCCATCCAGGCCAATCCAATCCAGTAACAATCCAGTCTAGGCCAATCTAGTCTAAGCCAATCCAGTCCAGTCCAATTCAATCCAGACTAATCCAATCCAGTCGAGCCCACTACAGTCTAAGCCAATCCAGTCCAGTCCAATCCAGAGAGAGAGAGAGAGAGAGAGAGAGAGAGAGAGAGAGAGAGAGAGAGAGAGAGAGAGAGAGAGAGAGATTGAGATTGATTGATTGATTGATTAATCGATCTTTAATATGCAAGGATGACGATTTTAGGCCAAAGCCTAGTCTTACAATATGTCGTTGTCATGCATACATTATTTCAACACATATCATTCATACTGACAATTCAACATAGCAACACTGAATCTAATTCTCCAATGAAAGCAAACTCTTCATAAAAGTATTAATGAGATGGGGGAGGGTGAAACGGAAGGAAACTTACAAACAAACAAACAAAACTACAGAGAGGTCAGAGGAGGGTGGGGAAGAGAGAATGATAGGAAGGGGGGGAGGAGAAAAGGGGTAGTAGACAGAGTGGGGAGTGGGGATGAGCGATTTTAACAGAGTAGGCTACAGATATGTTTAGACGATGTATTCGAAGTAGGGTTCACAAAAAACTTTGCGAATGGGCGCTAATCATTTTAATTGAATAATTGAATTACTGAGACATAAAATGTTCATGCAAACGTTTCTTAAAAAAGTTTTAAAGTATTCGTATTTTGTAGGTTCAGTGGAAGTGAGTTCAGAGTGAGCTCGGCTTGTTTTGTATATAGATCAATGCGTGGGGGACGGACGAAGCAATCGTCCAGCCAGAAAAGTTGTTTGATCTGTGTAAAAAGGGCATTGATATAGCTTGGCATAGTATCTGTCAAGATTGTAAACATAAATGATGCCTTGCTGAATTCTAATTGCTTACTCAGAGGAAGTATGTTCAGCGCTTTTAGGTTTTCGTCTGTTGTTAGAGATACAGCTGGATGGAGTATTTTTTGCTGCACGTTTATGGAGAAAACTCAGCTTTTTTGTGGGCATCACTATTCCCATCCCACACTGTTGAAGCGTAATTGATACGTGACATTATGTGTGCATTGAAGAAAAGTTTAAACACAGTACTATTGACGTAGCGCTTTAATTGAGATAACAGGAAAAGGTGTTTTGACATTACCTTGCATACCTTATTGAGATGAGATTGCCATTTTAATTCTTTATCTATCGTTACCCCTAAAACACGATGCTCATCTACCTCTTCGATAGAACTGCCATTCAATTGAAGTTTTAGGCAAAGAGGAGTCAGTTGGTGTTTTTGGCGGGTCGCTATAATCATAGATTTGGTTTGGGATGGTGGTTTGACCACTGAGTTTGAATGACACCAGTCTGACACGTCATTTAGACATTGCTGGAGAGAAGTTTCTATTGTCTGTTGATCACTACCATTCGTTTGGAGTGACGAGTCATCAGCAAATAAATCTGTCGTGACCTTTTCATCTGATACGGACAATGGTAAATCATGGATGAAGATGTAGAATAGGAGGGGGCCTAGTACTGAGCCCTGTGGGACTCCTTGTCTGACAAAGTCTGAAGCGGAGGTTTTGCCATTAAGCTCCACATACTGCGTCCTATCGTTCAAGTATGATTGGAAATAATGAGACTGTCGGGGTATGGTTCAAGTAGACAGATAGCTTCTTTAGTAGAATGGAATAATCAACAAGATCAAACGCCTTTTTTGAAGTCAAAAAAGACAATCCCTGTCATTTGTGAATGGTTCATATTTGAAAGCCATGAGTCACACATTCGTGATAATGCTGTGCGGCGGGAGTGAGTGATTAGACCGGAATCCAGATTGGGGTGGGTGAAACAGTTTGCTTTTCTTCAAGAACTGTGAACTGTGTGTGTATATGTGTCTTTCAAGGGTTTGGATAGAATAGATAGTAAGGATATAGGTCTGAAATTATTTGGATCCGACAAATCATTTGATTTGGAAGGGGATCACTTTGGCGTTTTTGAACGCTTGAGGGAAAACGTTGGTTTCAATGGATAAATTATATATGTATGTAAGAGACTCAACAATGTCAGGCAGAGCGAGTTGGAGAAGAAAATTAATGCGGGTATGTTATAAGGACCCATGGAGAGAGAGAGAGAGAGAGAGAGAGAGAGAGAGAGAGAGAGAGAGAGAGAGATAGAGAGAGAGAGAGACAGCGAGAGAGAAACAGAGACAGGCAGACAGACACAGAGAGGGACAGAGAATGAGAGAGAGACAGACAGATAGAGAGCGACCCCCACCTTTCCGGTAGGCAAGGCCTCAAAGGACAGGGGGTGCGAGGTGAAGTGTGGTAGTGTGATAATGGTCCATGTCACTGTCGTTCAGGTCGGTGATCAAGTGGGAAGAGATTTATGTTCCGATCAACGGGGAAATTTGTCCTGTGGCTATTAGGTTGCCTGTTTGTCTGTCTGTCCGTGTGTCTGTCTGTGCGTGTGTGTCTCTCTCTTTTTCACACACACACGCACGCACACACACACACAATCACTCACTCACTCACTCACACACACACACAAAACACACACACACACGCGCGCGCGCGCGCGCGCGCGCACACACACACACACACAGACACACACGCGCGCGCGTGCGCGCGCGCGCGCGCGCACATAAACAAGGTCCCAGGCCCATTTACAAGGGGTAAAACTGCCAGGAATCATATTGGAACATGCCACAGAGAGAGAGAGAGAGAGAGAGAGAGAGAGAGAGAGAGAGAGAGAGAGAGAGAGAGAGAGAGAGAGAGAGAGAGAGAGAGAGAGAGAGAGACAGCGAGAGAGAAACAGAGACAGGCAGACAGACACAGACAGAGAGACAGAGAATGAGAGAGAGACAGACAGATAGAGAGCGACCCCCACCTTTCCGGTAGGCAAGGCCTCAAAGGACAGGGGGTGCGAGGTGAAGTGTGGTAGTGTGATAATGGTCCATGTCACTGTCGTTCAGGTCGGTGATCAAGTGGGAAGAGATTTATGTTCCGATCAACGGGAAATTTGTCCTGTGGCTATTAGGTTGCCTGTTTGTCTGTCTGTCCGTGTGTCTGTGCGTGTGTGTCTCTCTCTTTTTCACACACACACGCACACACACACACAATCACTCACTCACTCACTCACACACACACAAAAAACACACACACACACGCGCGCGCGCGCGCGCGCGCGCACACACACACACACAGACACACACGCGCGCGTGCGCGCGCGCGCGCGCACATAAACAAGGTCCCAGGCCCATTTACAAGGGGTAAACTGCCAGGGAATCATATTGGAACATGCCACAGAGAGAGAGAGAGAGAGAGAGAGAGAGAGAGAGAGAGAGAGAGAGGCAGACAGAGAGAGAGACAGGGCAGAGAGAGAGAGAGAGAGAGAGAGAGAGAGAGAGAGACAGAGAGAGAGAGACAGAGAGAGAGAGAGGGAGAGAGAGAGAGAGAAATAACGATAATTTTATTTAAGAAAAAGTCCCGGTCCCACTTAAAAGGGAAAAAAAAATTACAAGGGATCCTAGAAAAAACATGTCACACACACACACACACACACACACACACACACACACACACACACACACACACAGAGTGGGGGGGGGGGGGTATTAGAGATTCAGAGAACTGATAATGATGATGATTTCTTCAAGGAAAGGCTCCGGTCCCATTTAAAAAGTAAAAATTACAAAGGATCGTATTTAACTCTATCACACACACACACACACACACACACACACACACACACACACAGAGAGAGAGAGAGAGAGAGAGAGAGAGAGAGAGGTCTTGGTCGACTAACAATAACATGGAACATTTACGGTAGCAAGCGAGACGTCTTCTTCAAGAAGAAATGAATATGTATGTCCACATGTCCACCTGAATGGCTTACTTACGCAGCACGGAAACGCGGACTGACGTTGAGAATTGGAATTCCGTATGAACCTACCGTAAAAAGAATGGCATCTTTCTCGCTGCTCATCTTAAAGCGTTGTCATTCTGATTGTATTAGTGTAGAGTTAGAGAGCATCTCACCTCACCCATCCCCCCCCCCCCCCCCCCCCAACT
>JADBJO010001632.1:282500-285000 GCA_016801955.1 Conus betulinus
CTCTCACACTCCATCCCCCAGAACATCCAATCTCTCCCTCTCTCCTCTCTCTCTTCTCCTCATCTCATCCTCCTCCTCTCAAGTTCTCTATCATCGTGTTCCTCTCTCATCTCTCCCCTCTTAAGCTAACTCATTCTTCTTCCTTCGTTTTGAGATCTGTCAGCTCTAAGCTCCCTTTTCAGGCTGGTCCTCTCTCTCCCTAGTGGGCAGAGCCCTAAAAAAAACGCGAGGCCCCCCTTATTCCCCCCCCCTCGAATATCCCCTATCCTCCCCCATCATCTCATCCTCCCCGAGGCTGCCCCCCCTCCCCCCCCCCCCCCACCTCTGCTCTCTCTCTTTTGCTCTTTTTTTTTGTTTTTTGTGTCAGCTAGCTCCCTTTTTGGCTCCTGTCCTCCCCCTAATCCCCCCCCCCCGCCCCCCCCCCCCAAACCTTCTTTTCCCTTTCCCCTGTCTTTGTTCTCTCCCCCCTTCCCTCTTCACCTTCTCGTTCTTTTCTTCACTTCCTTTTTTTCCCTTTCTTTCATATTCTGTTCTTCCTTTCTTCTCCTGATCACATTTCCCACTGATACTCCCCACCACCCGCCCCCGCCCCCGCTCCCAAATCCGTTCCCTCTCGCCTGGGCCTGGCCCTCTTCACCAGTTTATCTCTCCTTTGCCCGTTGTGTTAGTCGGTGTGGGCGCGGCCCGGGTCAAGCCCAACACACCTGTGGTCAAGCACTGGGCAGTCCAGCTGGCGCTAAACAGGTGACCAGTGAGGCAGAGGGACAACGCCATGATCAGCAAGCCTCAAAATAGAGTTCTGGGTTCTGTCCTTTATTGGCCCCGCTGGCCTCAAGAGGATACAATACGTGGGCAGTGATAGTGTGTGTTATATTGGAAGCGCTTAGAGCTTGGTCTGTGACTGAGGATAGGCGCTATAATAAATACCCCAATATAAATAATAATAATGTAAATAGTTTTTGTCAGCCGGCCTATCAGCCTTAACAGGGAATAGAAAAACTGTAATACAGGACCCTGTTGCCGTTGAGGGTGAGATTAACGTCCTAAATCGGCCTGAGGCCCTTAAGGGCAAAAGTTACTGCAAACATAGGTCTGCATCATTGTGGCAACTGCTGTCGCCGGCAGTGTTGGGTGAGTTGCTGTGGGGTCGGGTCTTCGCATTCCTGTCTCTGAGCTCGTGTTCCTCTTGAACTTTGGTTCAATTCCGGTCGTGTTTCCTCATGAACGTTGGGTTCAATTTCTGGTCGTGTTCCTCTGAATGTTGGTTCAATTTTTTTTTCGGTCGTGTTCTTCTTGAACGTTGGTTCAAATCTGATTGTTGGTCGACCGACGATGGGCGTCGGTGTTTGGTTGGCCTGCCTGCGGTCCCCCAACATCGGGCTGTCTTCAGGACCACTGGGGCCGTCCTTCTTCATGCTCGGGTGCACGATGGTCCTGTTGCCACGTGAGGCCGCCTCAAGGAGGGAGCAGGACGAAGGGTCGCTGGAGCGCCGCACGAGTCCCTAATACTCGGCGGGGTACTGGACGCTGACTGCGGCCGAGGAGAGGGCAATTTTTCAGCCCAACCCCATAAGGAGTTGCCCCCCATGGTCTGCTGCCCCAAACAGCGCATGGCTTTTCCAGGCCACGGTAGTCACAGTCAGCATCGTTCCTTCGCCGATCGCCTCACACTCTTCAGGAGCCGTCCCCCCGGCGACACAGGCTAGACCCCGCCGTCACCCTAAAATATGGCCGGAAGATGTGAAGACTTGCGCCCGTCCGACAACTGATCGACTGATCTCTCACATCAGTGTCCCTCAAAGGGAGAAGCTGCCACCTCTCCCTTGGCGTCCACTTCTATGCCACACTTGCAGTGAACTGTAGGACTCCCGTCGGTTGAAACAGAGATTTTTCTACCATCGGTCACACCCATTGATAGGGTAAAGCAGAACGAGCCGCGTGCTCGCAAATTCACTGTTCCCACCCACCACCCCAGTTTTTTCAATTCCAGTTTCGTTTCATCAAGGGGCGCTCACTGCGTGCGGACTACCTCCCATATACGCTACAACACAGCTAAGCTAATTTTTGAGATCACACTGCGCATGATTTTGCGCTGATGGATAAATGAATTGATAATCAAGATGAGAGAATTGAAGAAGAGGGTCTTGTGCTACGACTTAGCAGATGTCTGACCTACGCATTAGCCCCTAAGCGCTGGTCAGACCTTGATTGCCTACCTAACGTTGGTTGTGCCTTTTTTTCATCATGCAAGACGTGTGTGGTTAGTTGAACATACACATGGTGGGTGCGTCCCACCCTCCCCAATGTTCCCTTGGTAGTCAACAGAGGTTCGTGGGAACGCCCAGGGCGTGGGTGCAAGGCCTGCTATCCCTCCCCCCTCTCCTCCCGTCTTACTCCCCCTCCCTCTCTCTCTATTTTGATGGAATGTAACTTGGGGTTTGAAACACATTCAACAGTTTGAAGTGGAACGAATCAAAACAACAACAAAATATTTGACTGC
>JADBJO010001632.1:295000-302500 GCA_016801955.1 Conus betulinus
TGTCGTAAAACCATGCGCACCACTGTGGCTCATATTCACAAAATTCACGGATGATATCTTTGTCAACTTCACACACACACACACACACACACACACACACACACACACACACACACACACACACACACACACACACACCACCACCACCACCACCACCACCACCAACAACAACAACAACTATGTCTAAGTTTTAACAGAATGGACCCATCAAGGAAAGAGAGAAGGGTCATTGTGTATACGTCATTTCCGTCTCAGTAGGATGCCGTTTTGACCTGAAACATTTGCTCGCCTTTCCACACATTTAACCCCATCCTCGTTGTGCGAGTTTCTGAATTCGCTGTTTGTTGCGTTAAAGATTGTGTCCTTAATAAAACTGGAGGGATATGTTCATTATGCGATGTTCTAGCTGGCATTCACCAATTTTATTTCATGTTTGAATCCTTCACGTCTTTGTAAAACAAACAATGAAATGTTGTCTGTAAGGATTAACGGTAAAATACATCTTTTCCGAGTACGCTCAGCTTTGCATTTAATTTGCACTATAGATAGAAATGTGCACTGATGATACACAATCTTCAAAAAAAAAAAAAAAAAAAAAAAGTCCACTCCAACGGGAATGTGTAAATACTGTTGGATGCCTCTTTTCATGTGTTTGTGTTGTTTGTGAAGTTCGCCGAAGATCTTTTGTTGAAATCCACTCGTCCGTTTTTTGTGTGTTAAAGCATTTCTTTACAATCTCTTTATGTCTTTATTTGTATACTTTTTCTTTTTTCTCTCCCCCCCCCCCCCCCCCACACACACACACACACACACTTTTTTTTTTAAACATAAGTGTTACAGTCTGTTTCATTGTTCTAAAATAGGGCCTGCCACACAGCGAAACAACCTTGACCTTTGGGAGAAAGGCCAGGGCTGTATATAACCGACGATTGATAATGGGTACCGCTAGAGTGTTTGACAATGAGGAAGGACTAGCTTCGTCATTGGCGAACTGTCAGCGTACAGTTGGCTTCCTGTTACTTTCATGGGTTGAGTTATAGTCGACAGACACGGAAGGCCCACAATTAAGACCATGAATTAATAATTCATCAGAAGACACGCTCAGCGGGGTGTGTGTGTGTGTGTGTGTGTGTGTGTGTGTGTGTGTGTGTGTGTGTGTGTGTGTGTGTGTGTGTGTGTGTGTGTGTGTGTGTGTGTGTGTGTGTGTGTGTGTGTGTGTGTGTGTGTGTGTGTGTGTGTGTGTGTGTGTGTGCGCGCGCGTGTGTGTGTGTGTGTGTGTGTGTGTGTGTGTGTGTGTGTGTGTGTGTTGGGAAGCGGTTGGATGGGGAGGGGATGGTGAGGTGGGAGCATGGATATGGCGGATATGGGAAGGGGTGACGCTGAGGGAAGGGAGGGTGGGTGGGGCAATGGCGTGCATACGTAGATAGAGAGGGGAACAGGGATGATGGCAACGGGATGGGGTATGGAGGGCACATGCCACAATTAGGATTTTTGCACTAAAGCACTATATAATCCATGCCAGCGTTTGCACTAAAGCACTATATAATCCATGCCAGCGTTTGCACTAAAGCACTATATAATCCATGTCAGCGTTTGCACTAAAGCACTATATAATCCATGCCAGCGTTTGCACTAAAGCACTATAAAATCCATGCCAGCGTTTTGAGGGCACATGCCACAATTAGGATTTTGCATTAAAACACAATTATAATCCATGTCAGCGTTTGAAGGGCACATACCACAATTAGGATTTTGCATTAAAACACTATAAAACACATTAAAACACCATGTCAGCGTTTGCACTAAAGCACTATATAATCCATGCCAGCGTTTGCATTAAAGCACTATATAATCCATGCCAGCGTTTTGAGGGCACACGCCATAATTAGAATTTTTTGCACTAAAGCACCATATAATCCATGCCAGCGTTTTGAGGGCACACGCCACAATTAGGATTTTTGCACTAAAGCACTATATAATCCATGTGAGCGTTTTGAGGCCTGCCGTAAATTTGATCCAGCATTTAATATTAACTCGCCACCAATGATTTCCTGTATTTTTTTGGCAAACTTTTTGAACTTATGGGGGGGGGGGGGGGGGGGGGGGGGGGGGGGGGGGCAGCAGGAGGTTGAAGATGTAAAAACTGGGAAAATGAAATTAAGAAAATATGAAAACTCTTCACTGGCTGCATAAGGGAACCATCGCAATCCCTTTTAAAGGCAGATATATTTGTATTGCCTGCTCCGAGGCCTTTCGTCCGCTGGGTCGGAAACTCATCAGGGAGACACGGCTGGCTGTATCTGCGCTCCTGGCGTCAAATAGAGACACACCACAGTCCACAATACCGTGGTGGTGTTCTCACCACCAAGGGTGCAAAAAAAGAATCCAATAGCACCCCCAAAGCAGCCAGCGAAGAGTAGTAAAGAAACCAAATGAAAGGGTGGGGAGGAAAAAAGTTGCTGAAAAACTACAGATATATTATGCAGATAGTATAAAATGTAGGGGGCAATCTTTGAGCCTACGCTTGAGGATCCACCCAAGGATGCAAGGGAGATCAGAAGACAAACACAAAGACAGACAGAAACAAACAAATACAAGTAACCTCGATTTAATCAAAACGAAATCGGAAATGAAATGAGGCAGGGAACAGCAAACAATAAACAGTAAATAAGTGGGGTAGTCTTTGCTCCCATAAGGAAACCTAACACAGAGTACTTTTATTCAAGACTGGCACAGCCTTTTAAACTTGAATAAAGTCAGACAAATACAAAGACGAACAATCTAATAGTGGGGGAAAAACAAGCGCAGGCCAACAACTAAATTGTCTTCATAGTAATGACTTGGCAAAACTTTGAACTTATGGAGGGGGGGGGGGGGGGGGGGGGGGGGCAGGGGGGTTGAAGATGTTGAAAAAACTGGGAAAATGAAATTAAAAATATGAAAACTCTTCACTGGCTGCATAAGGGAACCATCGCAATCCCTTTTAAAGGCAGATATATTTGTATTGCCTGCTCCGAGGCCTTTCGTCCGCTGGGTCGGAAACTCATCAACACCACGGTATTGTGGACTGTGGTGTGTCTCTATTTGACGCCAGGAGCGCAGATACAGCCAGCCGTGTCTCCCTGATGAGTTTCCGACCCAGCGGACGAAAGGCCTCTCGGAGCAGGCAATACAAATATATCTGCCTTTAAAAGGGATTGCGATGGTTCCCTTATGCAGCCAGTGAAGAGTTTTCATATTTTCTTAATTTCATTTTCCCAGTTTTTTTACATCTTCAACCTCCTGCCCCCCCCCCCCCCCCCCCCCCCCCTCCCTCCGTAAGTTCAAAGTTTTGCCAAGTCATTACTATGAAGACAATTTAGTTGTTGGCCTGCGCTTGTTTTTCCCCCACTATTAGATTGTTCGTCTTTGTATTTGTCTGACTTTATTCAAGTTTAAAAGGCTGTGCCAGTCTTGAATAAAAGTTACTCTGTGTTAGGTTTCCTTATGGGAGCAAAGACTACCCCCACTTATTTACTGTTTATTGTTTGCTGTTCCCTGCCTCATTTCATTTCCGATTTCGTTTTGATTAAATCGAGGTTACTTGTATTTGTTTGTTTCTGTCTGTCTTTGTGTTTTGTCTTCTGATCTCCCTTGCATCCTTGGGTGGATCCTCAAGCGTAGGCTCAAAGATTGCCCCCTACATTTTATACTATCTGCATAATATCTGTAGTTTTTTCAGCAACTTTTTTTTCCTCCCCACCCTTTCATTTGGTTTCCTTTACTACTCTTCGCTGGCTGCTTTGGGGGTGCTATTGGATTCTTTTTTGCACCCTTGGTGGTGAGAACACCACGGTATTGTGGACTGTGGTGTGTCTCTATTTGACGCCAGGAGCGCAGATACAGCCAGCCGTGTCTCCCTGATGAGTTTCCGACCCAGCGGACGAAAGGCCTCGGAGCAGGCAATACAAATATATCTGCCTTTAAAAGGGATTGCGATGGTTCCCTTATGCAGCCAGTGAAGAGTTTTTCATATTTCTTAATTTCATTTTCCCAGTTTTTACATCTTCAACCTCCTGCTGCCCCCCCCCCCCCCCCCCCCCCCCTCCATAAGTTCAAAGTTTTGCCAAGTCATTACTATGAAGACAATTTAGTTGTGGCCTGCGCTTGTTTTTCCCCCACTATTAGATTGTTCGTCTTTGTATTTGTCTGACTTTATTCAAGTTTTAAAAGGCTGTGCCAGTCTTGAATAAAAGTTACTCTGTGTTAGGTTTCCTTATGGGATATTTTTTTTCGGTGTGCGGCCTGAGGGTTGTGGTGAGGGTGACATGTTTGATGATTGTGGTGACATGTTTGATGTTTGTGGTGATGGTGACATGTTTGACGGTTATGATGATGATATGTTTGATGGTTGTGGTGATGGTGATATGTTTGATGGATGTGGTGATGGTGACATGTTTGATGGTTGTGATGACATGTTTGATGGTTGTGGTGATGGTGACATGTTTGATAGTTGTGGTGACATGTTTGATGGTCGTGATGACATGCTTGATGGTTGTGATGACATGTTTGATGGTTGTGGTGATGATGACAAGTTTGATGGTTGTGGTGATGGTGACATGTTGATAGTTGTGGTGACATGTTTGATGGTTGTGGAGATGGTAGCATGTTTGATGGATGTAGCGACATGTTTGATGGCTGTGGTGACATGTTTGATGGTTGTGGTGATGGTGACATATTTGATGGTTGTGGTGATGGTGACATGTTTGATGGTTGTGGTGATGGTGACATGTTTGATGTTTGTGGTGACATGTTTGATGGTTGTGGTGATGGTGACATGTTTGATGAATGTGGAGACATGTTTGATGGTTATGGTGATGGTGACATGTTTGATGGTTGTGATGACATGTTTGATGGTTGTGATGATGATGACATGTTTGATGGATGTGGTGACATGTTTGATAGTTGTGGTGACGTGTTTGATAGTTGTGGTGACGTGTTTGATAGTTGTGGTGATGGTGACATGTTTGATGGATGTGGTGACAGGTTTGATGGTAGTGGTGACATGTTTGATGGTTGTGGTGATGGTGACATGTTTGATGGATGTGGTGATGGTGACATGTTTGATGGATGTGGTGACATGTTTGATAGTTGTGGTGACGTGCTTGATAGTTGTGGTGACGTGTTTGATAGTTGTGGTGATGGTGACATGTTTGATGGATGTGGTGATGATGACATGTTTGATGGATGTGGTGATGATGACATGTTTTAATGGATGCGGTGATGATGACATGTTTGATGGATGTGGTGACATGTTCGATAGTTGTGGTGATGTGTTTTGATAGTTGTGGTGACGTATTTGATAGTTGTGATGATGGTGACATGTTTGATGGATGTGGTGACATGTTTGATAGTTGTGGTGACGTGCTTGATAGTTGTGGTGACGTGTTTGATAGTTGTGGTGATGGTGACATGTTTGATGGATGTGGTGATGATGACATGTTTGATGGATGTGGTGATGATGACATGTTTAATGGATGCGGTGATGATGACATGTTTGATGGATGTGGTGACATGTTCGATAGTTGTGGTGATGTGTTTGATTGATAGTTGTGGTGACGTATTTGATAGTTGTGATGATGGTGACATGTTTGATGGATGTGGTGATCATGACATGTTTGATGGATGTGGTGATGATGACATGTTTGATGGATGTGGTAATGATGACACGTTTGATGGATGTGGTGACATGTTTGATAGTTGTGGTGATGTGTTTGATAGTTGTGGTGACGTGTTTGATAGTTGTGGTGATGGTGACATGTTTGATGGATGTGGTGACATGTTTGATGGTAGTGGTGACATGTTTGATGGTTGTGGTGATGGTGACATGTTTGATGGATGTGGTGATTGTGACATGTTTGATGGATGTGGTGATATGTTTGATGGTTGTGGTGATGGTGACATGTTTGATGGTTGTGGTGATGGTGACATGTTTGATGGTTGTGGTGATGGTGACATGTTTGATGGATGTGGTGACATGTGTTGATAGTTGTGGTGACGTGTTTGATAGTTGTGGTGACGTGAATGATGGTTGTGGTGATAGTGACATGTTTGATGGATGTGGTGACATGTTTGATGGCTGTGATGACATGTTTGATGGATGTAGTGATGGTGACATGTTGATTTTTAGTGATGGTGACATGTTTGATTATTGTGGTGATGGTGACATGTTTGATGATTGTGGTGATGGTGACATGTTTGATGATTGTGGTGATAGTGACATGTTTGATGGTTGTGGTAATGGTGACATGTTTGATGGTTGTGGTAATGGTGACATGTTTGATGATGGATGTGGTGACATGTTTGATGGTTGTAGTGAGGGTGACATGTTTAAAGGTTGTGGTGACGGTAACATGTTTGATGGTTGTGTGAGTGACATGTTTGATGGTTGTAGTGACATGTTTGATAGTTGGGATGACATGTGTTGATGGTCGTAGTGATGGTGACATGTTTGATAGTTGTGATGACATGTTTGATGGTTGTGGTGACATGTTTTGATGGTTGTGTTGTGACATGTTTGATGGTTGTGATGACATGTTTGATGGTTGTAGTGATGGTGACATGTTTGATAGTTGTGATGACATGTTTGATGAATGTGGTTATGATATGGTTGATGGTTGTGGTGAAGGTGACATGTTTGATAGTTGTGGTGACAGTGACATGTTTGATAGTTGTGGTGATGGTGTGACATGTTTGATGGTTGTGGTGATGGTGACATATTTGATAGTTGTGGTGACAGTGACATGTTTGATAGTTGCGGTGATGGTGACATGTTTGATAAGTTGTTGTTATGGTGTCATTTTTGGTGGTTGTAGTGATGTTGATATGTTTGATAGTGGTGACGATGGTGATATCATCGATGGGTGTGAATGGTGGTGAGATATTTCACGGCTGTGGATGGTGATGGCATGCTTGATAATTGTGGTAGCGGTGACGTTTCACGGCTGTTGTGGTGATGATGGTGGTTGTGGTTGTGGTTGCGGGGGTACTGATGAGTGGTTGACAGTGGTGTTGGTGAAGAGGAGAGCATCCCTGTCAGATCTCCTCAGTTAGGTGCAACATGACAGAGGTGGAGCAGCCAAGGCATTCTGTAGGCTGTCTACCCATACTTCTGACTGCCTCTTGGATGTTCAACCACAACCACTAAGCTTTCGGGAAGGGTCTTGAACAGGGAGACAAGACGAGATACATACAAGAGACATGAAGTCTATTAACATTAAAAAACAAACTGGAAAAAAAAATGTTTAGTAAACAACAAACAAGTAGGGCAACTTTGCGCCCACACTGAAATAAATGCATACCCACATCACTAAACCAACGCTGTTTGATACTCGATTCGTCTAGCAGATATGACAGCACAGAGCACACAGAACAAACCAGGAGACATCCCCCAAGAAGCATGTTCTAAGGGTGCCTATATACCCCGCACTGGACACATCCACACAGCAACAATGTCTAGGT
>JADBJO010001632.1:305000-317500 GCA_016801955.1 Conus betulinus
TGTGTAGGCCTACATGTAAGTATGCATGTATGTAATTATGTATGTCTGCATGTATATCTGTAGGTATGTATGCACGTATGTATGTACGTACGTGTGTATGCATGTATGTATGTACGTATGTACATGTACGTATGGCAGTCCCCATAAATTTGCCGATACCGGTGGCCCCGACTGAAACCAAACCTTGGCCATAGACGCGGAGTTGCAATCGAAATTGAACTCGACATTACAACACGCCGCATTCACCAACACCTTAATTACTACACCGGTTCATATCACATCACAAACACAGTTCACATAATAGATCTATCACAAAGACCTGTACCAGTCCCTCCTACTCAGCTCCACGACACACTAGGCCTAATGACACATTCCTCACATTGTGCGTATACCCAAAATTAGATCTAGCCTACCGCAACCGTCTTGAAATGTAATATTTCAAATATTCGCTTAGATCTATTTTTGCGTCTTCTTCCTCTTCTTCTTTCTTTCTGTTTTAGTTTCAGTTTTTTTTCCCTCTAAAGGGGCCCTTTCGCTCCCAAACGCAAATCACGTTTGTGCGAGACTGGGAGCAGACGACCGCTAGCCATCTGAATGCACATCTGAATGAGTGCACATTTTGAAAAAAAAAACTATTGCCACAACCAAAAGTTGATTAAACCATAAAACAGTCAGTTTGTATGATCAAACAGAACACGACGCAGAAGTTTTCCTGAAGCAGAGGCAGTATGACGACACTAAATACGTCGAGACCACACCTAGAATGACCGGGAAGCGTAAAGTAGAGCAGACGATACACACTCTACCGACTCGCCCATTGACTGATTGAGTCGAAACCAACTGAATTGAGACTTCTTTTTGACAGTTAAAGGCTAGACGACATTTACCACATAAACTGAAATACATCAAACTGCACCACAAATGAACGTTCATTTGGTAAGTTATAAATAAATTCCAAGTTAATTATTTGCGACGATCTCTCTCTCTCTCTCTCTCTCTCTCTCTCTCTCTCTCTCTCTCTCTCTCTCTCTCAGTTGCTCTTTTTTTTTTTTTTTTATTTTTTTTTTTACTTTCTTCTGTCGATTGAATTTAGAACAAAGATAAAAAGAGGGAAAGATGAAACGGGTTAAGGTCAATGCAGGAAACTCAATTAGCACTGTAGGCCCTACGTAAGGATGTTGCTCGAATTCATTTTGATAATGAATTTTGCTGAAACCGACACAAATGTTAAGGTCATTTTCGAAACCAATTTGCCCCACGGATATTATTACAGAAAGGTAATTTACGCAATGATGGGGGTGGGGGTGGGGGTGGGGGGGGGGTGATGGGGGGGGGGTGGGGGGGGGGGGGGGGGGGAACTTTAGTCGAAGAGCACACGTTTCATTTACTGATTTTTTTTTTCATTCTCTATATCTTGTATATCCAAGTCTTTCAGTAATTCGTACGTGGCTGAAAAAAATCATTATTTTCCTAACGTTTGGAATTTTACTAAGGTTCTGTGGACCATTAAAAAAAAGATAGTAGGAGCTTTTTCCTTTCATTTTTCTTAAATCTATAAACACATATTTACAACTTAAATTCTGGGCTTTTCTCATTGTTTTTCATCCTGCTCACCGTCAGCCACCTGGAACCCTGTACGTGCCAGTGTTAGAGGCAGACTGATTTTGTTAAGATGTTTGAATTACCGTTGGGTGTTCCTTGGGATCGTGAAATTTGGACGCTGTTTTTATTGTCAAAACAATACCCACATTCCATTTCCTTAGATCATTTGAGACTTCCTTTATCTATGTGGGCATTGTATGTAATCTATGTATACATGGAATTAAGAAAGTGTGTGTGTGTGTGTGTGTGTGTGTGTGTGTGTGTGTGTGTGTGTGTGTGTGTGCAACCTTGCGTCTCTACGTGCGTGTGCTTGCTTGTGTGCGCGCCTGCGCTTATGCTTGCGCGCGCGCATGTGTGTGTGTGTGTGTGTGTGTGTGTGTGTGTGTGTGTGTGTGTGTGTGTGTGTGTGTGTGTGCACACTTGGATCTATCTATCTATCTATCTATCTATCTACATATACATATCTACATAATTGTGTGTGTGTGTGTGTGTGTGTGTGTGTGTGTGTGTGTGTGTGTGTGTGTGTGTGTGCCAATCTGCCAAGATAGATAGATTGATACGTAGATGTGTGTGTGTATGGGTTTTAAACATTTACCCAGCCATCGATTAATCAGTATTGTGTGAATAAGATTTTGAGCTTGAACTTATCCGGGACGTTTAGTGTTCAAACGCCACAAACGCCTTCACATACCCATATGGAAAAAAAAAACAAAACAAAACAAAACAGGAAAAAAAGAAAGAAAGAAAAGAAACTGGCTCGGCACTGGCCCTAGAAGAACTCATGCAACGAAAAGAATCACCGCATTGAAAGCGTAACTTAATGTGTTTTAACCCTAATTGAATTTTACATTTAAACTAGGAGAAATTGTGGGAATATTTATCTTTTTTATCTATCTATCTGTCAGTCTGTCTGTGTGTCTCTCATCTCTCTCTCTCTCTCTGGTCTGTCTCTCTGTGTGTGTGTGTGTGTGTGTGTGTGTGTGTGTGTGTGTGTGTGTGTGTGTACCTACATCTGTACCTACCAACCAAGCTACCTACCTACGTACCTAGTAGCGAGAAACAAGTGTAGGTTGGTTAAGTAGATTTTCGCGCGCGCGCGCGCGCGCGCGCACACACACACACACACACACACACACACACACACACACACACACACACACACACACACACACACACACACACACACACACACACACACAACACACACACACACACACACACACACACACACACACACACACACACACACACACACACACACACACACACACACACACACACATGCGCGCGCGCGCGCTTGTTTCCTTGCCAGCTAGTTTGTTTGCTTGCTTGCTTGTGTGTGTTAGAGAGAGAGAGAGAGAGAGAGAGAGAGAGAGAGAGAGAGGAGAGAGAGAGAGAGAGAGAGAGAGATTTATTTTTAGGCATTTATTTGGTGTCTTTAATGAAGAGGTTTAAAGTGAATTTTTTTAATCCGTCTCTAGAATTAATTCAGTTTCTGTAAGTTAAGTTTGCCCTCGATTTATCGTCATTTCACTGAATGTCAAAAGTCGGTAACCAAAGGTTAGGAGAGTATTGTCAGATGGCGTGTGTGATGACTTTTCTGCCTGACACGGTCATTTGTCTTGAGTTTCTTGTATGAAACATCTACAGCATTTTTTTTTCTCATACGTCTGGACAAGTTAACAATGTTGTAATACCAAAAAGTCCGGAAATTTTTTGCTATCTGTCGAATCATTTCAGACATTTCAAATGCACAGGGCTGTATAAACGTATTAAATCATTGTTGACAGGCTAATTGGAAATATTTCTCAGAATTCTTTTTATAAACAAAACAAAACAAAACAAAAACAAAACGAGAGGTCTAAAGATCAGTTGAGCTGTTTACAGATATTCACAGCGGTATAAAGATAACCACCACTGACAAATGAAATACACGATTTCATTATTTTATCAGCAAATTTGTATTTACGCAATGGAAATGGTGAAATGTTCAACCACATTCCGCAGTATTGTGATAAGTCTGATATTATTGAACGTTACATGGCTGTTACTGTGTTAGGCCTGTAAATGGAACGCGCGTGGGCCTACCCAGTTTGAGCAAAATCGGATGTCATGTCATTCGATTTTTGAATAAACTCTAGTACGGGCATTTCATTTGTAAATTATTGCATTTGTCAGGATATGCACCGATTGCTTTGATTTAAAAATGGAAACATTACCAGCCGCCGTGGCGAAGTGGTTAGCGTCGCGGACTCCCGGCTGGGAGGTCGTGGGTTCGAATCCCATCAGAAGTCATGTGGTTTTTTTCTGCCCCGACCGGCTCCTACCCAGAGCTGAGTTTGCTGCGGGCTCAGTTGGGAAGACTGGGAGCACACAGTCAAGTTTCATCCACTTAATGGATGCGTTTCTGAGAGTGTTAATCAAATTTTCTGACCAACACTGCAGGTGTCTGTATCTCTCGGGCCTGGTTGACGCTGGGATATATTATGAAAGGAAGTGTAGAGTACAGCCCTGTCATGTAGTCTCAGACCGAAATGGAAATCCGTAGCATCATCTTAATCATCCTCATTCTCATCGATCAGCATAAAAAAAAAAGTCTCAAATTCTGTGGCCCTTCATGCCCTGCTCTCATGGTGACCTCAATTTCGATGTCCTCTCCACGTCTGTGGCCTTGGTTTGGTTCCGTCCGGGTCACCGGTATCGGCGAGTCCATGGGGGCTGTCGTTGGACGGGACGTGGTGGCGCCCTCCGGAGGGAGAGCTCACTCACGCCGGCTCCGCGACTAAGCAATTATTGTCGTCAGTAGGGGGCTTAGTAGGTGGTGTCCTGCGTATGTTAGATCAGAACAGGCGCCACTGAACACCACTGAAGTGACTCGGCAGCAGTGCAGTGTCTCCTCCGGTGGGTTGCCTCTAGACTTGACATTGACTGCTCCCTGTGGATTGCCGGTGCCGGGGCTGTGGCGGGGCCGACTGGGCTGTGGCTGTGGACGGGGGTGTCGGAATGAGCGGCGTGGGTGCACTGCCTCTGAGGTGGCGCAGAGGTTGGACACCAAAAAAAAAAAAAAAAGGAAAACATTTGTATGCGTGGGTATGACATCTATTGTGAGTGTGTGGGTATAGAGCTGGATTCCAGCTCAATATAAAATTGCGCATTTACTCTTTCTGTACTATGTAGACCTATATCCACTAAAAAAAAAACCCCCCCCCCCCCCCCCCCCACACCCACCACCACACACACACACACACACACACACACACACACACACACCACACACACACACACACACACACACACACACACACATACAAACGAAACAAAAACGAACGCTATTCCCCTTCTGTTTGATTTTTTTTTTCTGCTCTGTGTTTAGGGTTTTCGTGCCCCCATTCTCACACCCATCCTTCCCTGCCTCCCTCCCCATTTCCCAGACTTCTCATTCTTGTCAATGTGTGTGTGTGTGTGTGTGTGTGTGTGTGTGCGCGCGCGCGCGCGCGCGCGTGTGTGTGTGTGTGTGTGTGTGCGCGCGCGCGCGCGCGCGCGTATATTTCTTTTATTTGTTGGTGCATTGCTGGTGATAAGGTTATATGCCTGTGAAGTGTACGTTTGTGTGGTTTGTGAAATGTTAATGTAAAGCGCAGTGAGCTCACTTGAGAACGGGGCATTGTAAAATGGTCATTGTTGTTGTTATTAGTAAAATCAAAAAAACCTTTTTCATGGGCAAGTCACACTGGAAAACAATCCTCTTGAAAGAGTCTTCCGTTATACTAATGTTTCTGCAAACTTCTTTGGTAGACAGTAGGAACAAAAACTATTGAAGAAAAAACTATCAATGTCGAACCTTCAGCTTTCAATCTTCTCCTTTGCCTGTAGGCCATACGTCATTCTGCTGGACCCACTGAGTGGAAAATGACTCATAACATAATTTGACATCAAAGCCTCTGCAGTTGCCACACCAAGCCAGCAGCAGTCCACACAGTCAGATGCTTGCGGGGCCCCGGGCGACAGAGGGACTGGCATCAGTGGGGGGAATCGGATCAGTCTGGGCCGAGGGACTGACCAATTTCTGTCGTCAGTCAGAAATACATAGAGTTAGAGACTCCGAATCCGTGCAGTTACAACAGGCACTACCGGAATTCCATCTCTCTGCCCGTTGGTTTTGGTCTGCCTGTCTGTCTGTATCTTTTTTTTTTCTGCCTGCGTTTGTATCTTTCTATCAGTGTTTGTCACTGTCGCTCTGTTGTCCTGTGTGTTATCTGTGCGTGTTACTACGCGTCAGCCTGTCGTTGTATGCCTCTTCCTCGCCTCGCTCTCAGTTTGTCTGTCTGTATCTCATTTTTATGACATCAGTGGTTATAAATATACCGCAAATTATATGTAACTGTAATCTGTCTGTCTGTCTGTCTGTCTGTCTGTCTCTCTCCTCTCTCTCTCTCTCTCTCTCTCTCTTCTCTCTCTCTCTCTCTCTCTCTCTCTCTCTCTCTCTCTCTCTCGTGTGTTATCCGTCATTTCGGCGGCGTCGTTTGAGCTTTTCACAATATCGGTGTGCAAACAGTTTTTGTATTATGTTTTTCAGTCGATTTTGAAGAGATTTTATGATTTTTTTCTGTATCGTTTGTAGGAACAGACGCAAGTAAGACCTGTTTGCTGGAATATAACGTGCCTTTTTTTTCCCCATAAACATTGCTGTCAACCTTTGACCTTTAGGTATCTTCCAGAATTTGTCAGCTTTTTGTCAATATTCGCTCGGTAATTAGGGATGTAAACTGTAATCAATGGCACAAAGCTACTAGAGTCACACAGGTCAACCCTTCCTGTACTTTGAAGCGACTTGACTATAAAACAAGAGGTGAAACTTTCAGGTCGAGCACAGACAGAGGCCGACGATTCGTCCCGTACCACTGAGTCATCAAGAAAATATTGCTTGTTTACCAATCGACAACCCGTCTTAACGTGATGGGATACTGAGTGTTTATTTTCAGTTAATCGTCTCAGCCAGTAAGTTTACTCTGCCAGTTTTTGAGTTGGTGTGGGAAATAGGAAGGAAGGTAAAGTGGGTGGCCCATTTGAAAACTGCACACGTGATGGCAATATATATATCTATATCTATCTATCTATCTATCTATCTATCTATCTATCTATCTATCTATATATATATAAATATGTGTGTGTGTGTGTGTGTGTGTGTGTGTGTGTGTGTGTGTGTGTGTGTGTGTGTGTGTGTCCCTGCCTCTGTCTGTCTCTGTCTCTCTCTTTCTTGTTCTTTCCTTTTTCTCTGTCCCCCTCTCCTACTTCTTTGTCTAGCTCGCTCACTCTGTGTAATCTGTTGAATTTGATGTAACCCATACATCACATATTTCACATTCTGACTTTCGAAAGATAAGCAAATTCTGTTGTAGTTGATCTGGTTCTTCAGAAAAAAGATGAAGTAAGATCGTATCCACGATAAAAAAAAAATGATCCAGTTCTCCTAAAATGTGCAATGCAGCGACGGAAATTCATGTATTTAGTTATTTTTGTTTTTGTTGTTGCGTGTGTTTCAAGAAATCGCTTTCACTTAATCTTGATTTGTTATCTATTTGCCCAGACATGAAAATCCAAGTCTGGTTGGCTATAGGCCAGATGATCGCAAAGGCTTTCTGTCTGTCTGCCTGCAGGCCTCTGTCAATGCACTGTGGAATGATTTACACAGATGAAGTGGAAAGACCGATAGTATCATTATGCTTGTTTCAGAGTGACAACTCCTCTGATTACAAACAACACCCATGGTTTTGGGCCCGTCCCAACCAAAACGTGCAATGGAACCAAAGTTATCTTCTGTTTTAGCTGAGGTTGGATTTACACTTTCATGATTCATTTTAATTGTATGCCTTTCTGCCTCTTCACCTAACTCATTGTCTGCCTGTCTGTCCGTGCACACCACACACACGCGCGCGCGCGCGCGCGTGTGTGTGTGTAGTTGTGTGTGTGTGTGTGTGTGTGTGTGTGTGTGTGTGTGTGTGTGTGTGTGAGAGAGAGAGAGAGAGAGAGAGAGAGAGAGAGTTTTACTTCTTGCGTTGTCTCTTTTTGTCCATGCATGTGCATGCCCCATATACAGTGTGTGTGTGTGTGTGTGTGTGTGTGTGTGTGTGTGTGTGTGTGTGTGTGTGTGTGTGTGTGTGTGTGTGTGTGTGTGTGTGTGTGTAAAAATGAGCGCGTACGCAGCCGTGCGTGTAGGAGTGCTTAGGTGCGTGCGTGCTGCTGCGCGCGCACGCGCGCGCACGCGTGTGTGTGTGTGTGTGTGTGTGTGTGTGTGTGTGCGTGCGCGCGCTCGCGTGTGTATGTTCTTGTGTGTGTACTCATTTGCGTTCATGCGTTTGCGTTCGTGCATGCGTGTGTGTTTTTGTTCGCGTTTGAGTGTGTGCGTGCGCGCCATGTTTTTGTTTATATGTATTGATTTTTAAGCTGGTCCACGAGTTTTGCCAAGACAACGCACGAGGGCAAGCTACCACCCCAAGAGGACCTGTCCCTTTCGGTGCGAATGAAGACGTACAAGCCTCGCCCAGAGGACAGCAGCTGCTGTGTCATTGTAAAGGTAGGACAGGACCCACGTGGATTGTGTCTTCACTTCCAACTTCCTTAACAGTAGCACTGAAACTAGTTAGACTCTCACTTTTCTTATTCGTCTTTAAGGAAAGGAAAAATAAATAAACCATTTAATATTGGTACATTTCATGAATGGGACATGTGAAATTCAAGACGAGAGACTTCATGGTTCGAACATTAACACAGACAGCCCAAATCAGCACGGGTGTAACACAAGGAAGGGCATTTGATCCTGTTTTGAGGGCGTGAGAAGCGAGGAAATGTGTTTGGAATAGCAGAGGAAAGGATTCTTGTTTTGAAATGTGTTTGTGAATATAATGATATTGTTCCTTTAATCTGTTTGGTCAGTAAGTCAATATTTTTGTTCCCTGAATGGTCAGCTGCTTGAAGTAGTTTATCCTGCGACTTGTGAGCTGTAATTCATGAATGAAAGTGTTCATTGAATACGACTTAAGCAACAACAACAACAACAACAACACAAGCACGTACACACACACACACACACACACACACACACACACACACACACACACGCAAATTGTGTGTGTGTGTGTGTGTGTGTGTGTGTGTGTGTGTGTGTGTGTGTGTGTGTGTGTGTTCGTTCTTTGATTTAACGTCTATCCACCTAACAGTGATCTTACACAGTATGTAAGTGTTATGTGTGTGTGCATGTGGTGTTTTTTGGTGTACGCATGCGAACGGTTGGTGTTGGTTTTGAGCGTACGTAGGTATGTATAATGTAATTAGGCTTAGATAAAATATGTAATAAAAAATACCACATAACTGAATCCAAAATTTTAAAAGAAATACTAAATAAGCAACTAACACCAAGATGGGGAAAATAACATAAACGTTAAAGTAAATGTCCAGTTGGGCTCTTAATCAGTCCTTGAACAACTTCAAAAATGTTTGATTCGTTAGCGATGACGTCTTCACAGACTGACATCGACGGTTCGGTGTTCAACAACCAAGCAGGTAAATAGGGTTTCATTCTATCGCACAAAAAAGTAGATGGAACGGAGTGATTTGCTGGCCACAAATACAAGTCACATGTTTACAGAATTTGGTTTTAAAGACAAGCCTCAATCAAAAAAAATCAAACTTTTTAAAATCCATTCTTGGTATGATTTCTAGATACCTGTTTTATTGTCTGATATCTTGTTAAATAATACCCCCTTTTTGTTTTTGGTGCCTTTTCCCGTATTTGAAGTAGAGTTCCAGGATACGTCTTTTAAAAGACTATAACTCTCATGTAGAGATAAAGGAATGCATATCTTTGTTAAATCAGTATCAGTGATAGCAGTCTTTTTAGCTAATTGGTCTACCCTTTCATTTGCAGATAATTCACAGTGTGATGAGCCCCAACAAAAATCGACATAAGAACCACGTAAATGCAAAAAAAAAACCAAAAAAAAAAAAAAAGAATTAAATGGTAGACTTCTGATATGAGTTTCTGCTCTCACACTTGTATTAAAAAATTTAGAGCTTGTAGGACTGATTTTGAATCAACACAAACTAGTATTTGAAATGCAGGAAATCGAAAATCAAGAAGAAAGTTTAATGCTCTAATAACGGCAACAAGTTCCGCAGTAAATATGGAAATATTCTTACCAAGGTGGTAACCTTTCTCTATTTTTAAGGATAGAATTATGAATGCTGAACCAGACAAATGATTGTCTAGTACAGAACCATGTGTGTAGATTTTAAGGTGATTTATATAAGTTTCATTTATATGTGACCTAACATACGTTGGCAACAAGGGGTCCATCACTTTTTCTTAAACTTGTATGGTCTATGTCATAATTTGCTCTACTAGTTCCCATTCCGGGATAGTGCTAAAAGTCACCTGAGGAGCTACGTTTTGAGGTGCAGTGCCTGCTTTTGTAAATAAGTCGGATGTGTGTGAGGCTGTCGATTTTAGAGAATCATTTTTTGGTGCCCGTTTAGGAAAATTTATTTCTGATTTTAATTCAGTTTCACTGGTATTAAGATTTTGTAGTGTATGACTTCTTAAAATACATTTTGCAGATGCAAGTTTCATATTTTATTCAAAAGGCAATATTCCGATCTCCATATACGTTCTTTAAGTTGATGTATGAACCGGGACACCAATAGCTATCATGTAAGCTTCACTATCAATACTCTGCAACTTTTTGATTCAAGATTTTTGGATTGAAAAAATGTCTCCTGGGCATAGGATAATTTTGATCGTACAAGCGCAGTAGCTAAATGGGTTAAGAAGAGAAAAAGAAACATCCGAAGGTGCTGGGGAGGACCCAGAGAAGCACTGCTTTCACCTGCCTTTAGTGCAGTCCTGTACCACCCTTGGAGGCCTGCGCTGTGTTGACGATGGGTACAGGCACGCGCAGGACACTCCATTAAGATGTTAAGGGACATAACTGCTCCTGAACCGAGGTAAATCCGACTACAGGATTTAACTCACAACAGCCTTAAAATAGCATCCCCATGGGTGTACCAGCCTGTATTTCATGACTGCAGAGCCCACCGGCAATAGACACCACCCTCCAGCTGCCGAGCACACCCCACAGACCCAACCACCCCTGCCCACGGACAGATGAAGACAGTGCCACTCCAGACACAGCCAAGCTTTCGCCATACGGTCGTATGTGTCCTCAAGACAGAATCCAAAGTTGTAGTCTTTCCCACTGTCAGCAGGACTTTCCCTGTGGTCAGTGGGTCTTTCCTCACCGTCACTGGACTTTTCTCCAGGGTCAGCCTAGTTAAGGCAAAGAATGACATACGGAACAGGTGCAAGCTAAGAGAAAAGCAGCCTTTTAATCAACAGTTTCAGACAACCGCACCAGTCAACACACCACGCTGAACAGACATATAGTGGAAGATGTGAATCAGTGTTACTATGCTGGGTCCATGAACAAAGATGCCACCTGCACAAAGGAGGTGAAGACGAGGTCACGCCTGACCGTGTGTCTGTCACGGCAAGTTTCAGTGTCTTGGAAAATACAATGTATCAGCTTGCCAGTGAAGACAAAATTCAACAAATCGCTGTTACCATCTGTCTTTCCAAACAAATGCGCGAAAGCTGGACATTGAGATCATATCTTGTGTGGAGAATTCGGGTGTTTGAGAACATGTAGTTAAGACAGATCCTCTGATTCTCATATGGAGGACAATGTCATGGCAGCAGACCACTACAGAGTCTGGCAGGCAGAACCTCTCCTTGCACTCATCACACGCGGCGGTATGCTTGCCTCGTATTGTGTGTTATCTTCCCACAACGTCCTGCTCTAGAGCATCTCATAATAATAATAATAATAATTATTATTATTATTGTTATATTGGTATTTATATAGCGCCTATCCTCGGTCACAGACCAAGCTCTAAGCGCTTTACAATAAACACACTACCTCACTCCCTCAACGGGCTGCCTACCCAGGTAGAGCCGGCCGAAGAGCAACCTACTGGCGCTCAATCAGTCGTTTCCCGTACCATTCAAATATCAGTCACTCATTTTCATTTATCTCATTTATTCCTCCAGTTTCTCACATAGGATGCATACGATGCTTTATACGTGTCCTCCATTTCCACCGGTACACGATGGCACACATGATAACAGTAAGTGACATTTTTGTGGCTTGGTAAGAAATATCAGGCGGCTATCTCCTTGGGCACAGTGGACCTCCCAGAAGCAGGTCCGCCTTGGACTACGTAAAGGACTGAACTGTTGCACTGCGTCTACCTTTCCTCTGAGGACAGAGAGCCGTGAAGATTCCAGACTGTTCAAGTATCTGTCACAGGATCCATGCAACCTCTTGTCATGGGGCAATGATAAAAAAAATAATTCTGAGTTTGAGTTTATAAAGCTATGCTCACACGCATCTATCATTTGGTATCATTTTCATTATAGTCAAGAGATGGCTTTCATGCGTCCATTGGGCCACAATCAGCATGAATTGAATGAAAGTCCATTTTCAGATCTGAATGAGCCTGTTTGTTTATCGATAACCATCCTCATTTCCCAAAATGAATGATGAAAGCACGATCGTTTGTCGATTAAGAAACCTAATGTTGAAAAGTATAGATCTTTATGGTATCCATACTGATCTGTGGTCTGATTCTGATTTGTGCAAGCTAAGTAAACGCGTTCAGTTTGAGGAAATCAAAATATCAAACGGCTTTGAGAACTATTACAATACATTTAGAGATTGTCAGTAATAAATCTGTGGTGACCGAACACCAGAAGTTAAAGAAGGGAAAGAATTTGCACAGTATAGGGGGATCTCATTACTTAAAAAATACACCCCCAAAAAAAAAAAAAACAAAACAAAAAACAA
>JADBJO010001632.1:322500-325000 GCA_016801955.1 Conus betulinus
CAACCTGACGATACTGCTCTCTACTCTTTAACAACACAACCGCACGTAAAGTGATGTTAACAGCTTTACTTATGGAACAGAAGCTCAGTTGAGAAAACAAAATATGCTATTAATGGACAGGTTTTGACAGAATACCGACCTTCAGAAAGCACATTTGACAACATAGGATTTATAAAAGAACAATAGCAGCAATGTCTATGAAACGAATAAAGAGGATCTCCGCCATAAAAGCACTAGCAGACACTGAACAACACCATGTCTACCAGATGTGCTAATATGTCGTTCTCAGCATGGCGGATTATGGGTTAGCGCCAATGGATCTGTCAGGGAGCAGTTCGTGGCGGTTAGGAAGCAAAGGAAACAAAACAAATAGCCTATTCCTGGAACTGTACGGGATGCACAAAGCGGTGACATGCCATCCCTGCTAGATCATCCGTCACTGCAGATCAGACATATACTTATATACATATGAACGCGCAAGACCCCTACCCCCCCCCCTCCCCGCCCCATCGTTTGAGGGGCAGTGAGGAGCCAATGGGAAATTATCCAGGACTTGGCAAATCATGGTTTGGATGAACAGAAGAAATCTTACAGCTCGCTTGCCACTCAACAGAATTGAAGGAAGGAGCCGGGAAAAGGATATTGAATACATTTCAAACACCTCTACCAAACTGACATGGCACCTAAGTGTGTAAGATCTTGTGGAGAATGGCCAAATGTCATTACAAAATGAATACACTGCTTCTAGTGGAAAGGGTGGCCCACTGGTGCGAGTTTTGCACGGCGCAGGTGTTTCTCCCCCATTCCGCTGTACCGGTAGTACTGGTGGTTTGGGTGATAGCTTATGGACGAGACAGATACTGAGATCCCGTTCTCAACCGACACTTAGCGCACGTAACAGTGTCCACGGCAACCAAGACGTTGTACATGGCAAAGTGGGAGAAACTGGCGTTGCACAAAAGGCGGTGTGATCTTCAGTGACAGCAGGTCGAATTCACGACGAGAAATCTGTTAGAATGATGAAGGTATCTAGTCCAGTCCAACGCAGTCCGATACAGTTCAAAGGTTGTTGCAGCAGGCATGGCAAAGAGTTTTTCAGCGAAAGAAAAGGTAACTTGATACACAGCTCGTACACAACACAAGAAAATAAACTTGGCCGTAGTAACTAGAGACAGTCTAGGAAGAGTGCCACATGCAGGTTCACAACTTACAGTCTGACAATGAGGGTAAAAGAGTGAGACACGCGGAGTACAGTGGTTTACATCAAATTACAGACTTGGAAATTAACATGCTTTAATATTGACCCATACAGTGAACCAGCCTCACAAAATAGAATGCAGTGTGTAAAGTCTAGATCGCAATGCAGATATCTGTCGCCTCCAGCTGAAAAAAAACAAACAACAACAAACAACACAAAAAAAAACAAACCAGCAAACGAACAAACAAAACAACATTATGAGAAACGCATTTAGCACACGCAGGTTTCCAGGGAAATAAGCAACCGACCACTGGGTGGCGATGCATTTATCGCAAGCGGATTACAGCCATGACGGTCAGCAGTCATAGGAAACCTGAAGAACCGAGTGTAAAGAGAGGAAGCAGCTGCGCATTAAGGCTTACGAGCAGAAAAAAAAAGGGCCATCACGGACCAAGCAAATATTCACACTATTTCAAGATCAACACTCCGTACATTTCTGCAGTGTGAGGCAGATATCTTTCTACATGTGACTGAACGCATTTATCAGCTGAGCTCATAGCCCATGAAGCTCTCAGGATGGAAGCATGTGCATGTACAGTGCGCATGTGCTATGAGTGTGCGCTTGAGTACGCACGTGTGTTGTGTGTGTGTGTGTGTGCGCGCACATATATATATATATATGTTATATATATATATATATATATATATATATATATATAAAAGAATACCACTAAAATGCCTAATAAATTCTTAAAGTGCTCAACCCTTGGGGAGCAACATCTGTTAAAACAGATATATATATATATATATATATATATATATATATATATATATATATTATATATATATATATATATATATATATATATATATATATATTTATATTTTAGCAGATATATATATATATATATATATATATATATATATATATATATATAGAGAGAGAGAGAGAGAGAGAGAGAGAGAGAGAGAGAGACGCTCGTGCAATGTAGATGAACAAGACAGTCGAATAGAAGAGTTCCCCTTTTTAATTATCAACTATATTTTACTCGAAAGGAAATCATAAATCCAGAAGGGAACAGTAAACAGTCAATAACGAACAAGTAGAGCAGTTCTTTCAACCATGATGGAATCAAGTTATATGCCAACAACTCCAAATCGATGCAGCTTACGACACCAAATCGCCGAGCAGAAATGCCTACACAGTGCACACATAACTGTGTCAGCATTTCTGCTAAACTGTTTGTGTCGTAAGCAGCATTCATTTGGAGCTATGGGCGTGTAAGTAATTCCATCATGGGA
>JADBJO010001632.1:327500-335000 GCA_016801955.1 Conus betulinus
TATAAAGTTTGAATAGGTGCATGTTGAAGCGCGCGCTTATGTGTGTGTGTGTGTGTGTGTGTGTGTGTGTGTGTGTGAGAGAGAGAGAGAGAGAGAGAGAGAGGGGGGGGGGGGGGGGGGGGGGGGGAGAGAGAGAGGAAATGAGTAGCACAGAGTTTCCTGAAGGCGAAAGAAGGGGGCGGGGGAGTAGGGGCATGCAACTTGTACTGAAAAATTACTCGGCATCCTCACGGGACAAGAACGATGTTGCAAATGCTTTCATTGAATAAGGTCGGTCTTTTCATTAATCGTTGTCACTAGAACTTTTCTTTCCTGTAAAGTTCCTGTGAAAACGAATTTTGTTGACTTTTTTTTAGAGAACGAACAAGCTGTCTTACTTACAATGGACAGTTGAAAATCTTGTAATGGACCTTTCCAAACAAAACTAACAAGCACAACTTCAAATGAGTGTTTGCGCAGATACGGGAATCGAGGAAGCAGTTGTATCCAAACATTTTCGTCTTTTGTTGATTATGACGTGTGAAGTTACATCCCAGCTCATAGTATTTTTTCTCTGTTCCTTTAGAACACATCAGTATGTTATGACGGAAATTACACATGAAAGTACTGTTGCAGGAAAATTACAAACAGGCTTCGGAGGAGAGAGAGAGAGAGAGAGAGAGAGAGAGAGAGAGAGGGGGGGGGGGTAGGACCGGGGAGGACATGTGTAGGTGGTGTGATGGCAGGGGTGGCGAGGAAGAGGTCTGCAATAATCCCAGTTCCCCAAACCATGAACAGTTTATCATGTTCCTCACTTTCCCTACTGGATCGTTTTCATCGACAGAGCCGCATGTACGTCACACAATCTTGCTGAACTCCTTTGATGTTTTACAGACCAGAAGCTTTATCAGCTGGCCCAGTTTTTGCTGCACGTGCAACGAGAGAGTGAAGACTGTCACTGTGTTCTGGTGAAGACCGTCGCCACACGGCACCAGACGGCCATGAACAACCGTTCCTGACCTCCAGCGAGTCTTTGACGGTCATGCATCAGCTGTGGGACCGGTCGCAAGGACGTGTTTGCAGTGAAAACTGTCGTCACCCTACGTCCCAGAACCAAGAAAAGGGCTGGAATGATCCAAGTACCTTTGGCGGCCCAGAGACATGTAAAGAGACAGGAGAGAGGTGTGGCCATTTTTGCCGGGGAAAAGTGAAAGTGGTAAGCACGCGTCTGGAGGAGCCACCGGCTGTCGACGCAGGAAGACGAGGCATCAATCTTCACATCAGGGTGAGAGTTTTCAGTTCGGAATGTTTGCGATCATGTCTGCGTCTCTCGAAAGAATGAACTTGTGTGTGTGTGTGTGTGTGTGTGTGCGTGTGTGTGTGTGTGTGTGTGTGTGTGTGTGTGTGTGTGTGTGTGTGTGGGGGTACCGGGGGGGGGGGGGGGGGGGGGGGGGGTAGCACAGGAGATCAGTAACGTTAAGTACTTTCGTTTTTGCTGCTACTGGGGAGCGAAGAGAGGCAAGGAGAGGGGAGGGAGGTGATGTTGGAGGTGGGAGTGAGAAGCGTGGTGCGGGATGATAGATGTATCGTCTTCAATATCTCCTCAGTGCCATTACTCCTATGATGGTCACTCTGCCTCCTCTCCCCCACGTCCGCCACCTCCACATCCCATACAAGGCAGACTCGGGTTCACCCCGACGCAGCCCTGGCACCGCTGTCCCCACAAGTAGCATCTAGCATCAAGTCATCACGAGGCAACGCACAAGAGGAGACACTGCACACCTGTCGAGTTTAAGTCGATAGAGTTCACAGGTGCCTGTTCCGTCTCAGCGTGCTGACAGTAACGAAAACACCGCCTACTAGCCACCCCCCCCCCCACCCATCCCCATCACCCCTACCTTTTCAGTGACGACAGTTATTGCTTAATAATCGTAGAGCCAGCGTGAATAAGATTACTATTCCGGAGGGCACTAGCACGTTCATCCAGCGACAGACCCCCTGAACTTTTGATACCGACACAAACAAGAAAGAAACAAACAAAAATATCAGTTGGAGATAAATGTTAGTTTAGAAAAGAGTGTCCCAAAACGTTCTGATTTGTCTGAAAGAAAGTCAGTTCTTAATCATATACAGATTTAACGTCTTTGTTTTCATTTAGTTCTGCGAGCATTCTGAAGCGATTCTGAGTCAGATTCTAAAGTTTATCAAATCTTTACGTTAGTTTTATTTACAACAAGATCAAGAAAGACTTCCTTCCCCATCTTACTCACGGACCACAGACGCACGGATATGAGATTAAAACTCATTCTCCAGGCAGAGGTTATTTAACTCAATCATTCTCTCTGTATCTATCTCACTTCAGACTTCAAAGATCTAATGCTTGTCTCCCTTCTTCTGCCGTTGACCCTAGGAACACTATGGATTTGTCATTTGCTGGTATTTTTTTAAATATCTTTTTTTTTTTTAAATTATCTTTGCCAAGTCATTACTATATGATATACATTCAAAATGTGTTTTTTGAGTCATGCTGTTTGGTCGCAGTGGGCCATTTCTTAACGACAATAAAACTCATTCAAAATGAGAATGTTTTATTCATCAATTCTCACCGTTTTGCTTTTAATTCAAAACGCACTTCAAATTGTCCCACATTTTATACTGTATCAACGTTTTTGTTTTTCAGCAACTGCTGAAGGTATTTTGTATATAAGCTTTGCTAAATATCTGTAATTGAGTCTGTTGAATTACTTACTGTGGTGCGTCTTTTCTGCGCTTGCACAAGGATGAAAGATTGTGTTCCTGTAGTTCCGATCCGGCTGAAAAAAGGCTTAGGAGCAGGCACCATGTAAACACTTTGACAACAAAGAGTACAGACAGACAGACAGATAGATAGACAGACGGTCACTCACAGACCACTCACACACACACATACTGTCTGCACTTCAACGCACGCCGTTGACCCTTAACACTATGGACACGTACACATTCATGTATGCGCACAATGTTGTTTTGAGTCATGCAGCCACTCACACACACAATTCTCACATTTTGCTTTTAACAAAACGCACTTCACACACACACACTGTTGAAGGTATGTGTATAAGCACTAAATACACATCTGTTGAAATGCGTGCGCGCTGCAAGGGAGAATAATGTTCTGTACGTCTGAGTATGTCGGATGTAAAGAGAAAGAGACAGATGTAGTATACACATGAGAGAATGAGGAGAGAGAGAGAGAGAGAGAGAGAGAGTATTTTTTTTTCTTTTCGGCAGACATATCTCTTCTTCACTGATATTGTCATATATGTCAAGTCATGTAAACGACCCGTCTCCTCTGTAAGCTTGAATGTGCAAACAGGCAGAGTAAAAAAAAAAATAGGACTAATAATCCTCCACAGTGTGTATGTGTGTCTGTGGCAAACTTGAACACCAGCATTTTCGTAAGGGCTCCAGACCTCAAGAGCATCAGACTGGTTTGGATGATAGACAGTGATAACACCAGGTACACCCAATTATATTGTTTTGTAGACAAATCTGTTTGAGCAGGACAAAATACGGAGAATCGCCGTACTTCTTTCGGCATAGGAGTTCCGTCAGCAATTTTGCTGCGGTTTAAAAAGATGTTGGGTGAAGTTCAAAGGAGAAACGAATCCGAGGTGTCTCTAAATACTAAAGCGTTTGGTAATGTAACAGGGAAGATATCATTTGTCAACGTTCACAGTGAGGAATACCATGTTTGCTGGTGTAGCATTTGTTCAGTTTCTGTTCCCAGTAAGCAAGCATTAGTCAGGATGAATGCAGTGTCACCATAGAAGAGCTTCGGCCCCAAGTTAGTAAAAAAAAGATGAAACCACCCACTGACTTTTATATTTCATATTTCTCCCTCCCTCATCCCTTCTTACTGTTCAAGAATGTGTAAACTGGCGAGAAAAGGTTAGGTATAACTCAAAACAGGGGCGAAAAAGACAAGATGAATATGAGACTTTTCTCGAGCTAAATGAATAAAGTGTCTTGTATGCAGTAAAGTGATGGAATATACACGTGATGATTTACTTTACGTGGGCAGAGATTGTGAGATGTGGGACATGACTGGGTGAAAATGAGTTTGAATGGTACTTGAAGTTGCAGTTGGTTATACTCGGTTTCTCTTCGATTATTAATATGGAATGTCATGCTTGTATGTTACTGATGCACATGTTTTTCTCTAGTTCCCCACGGATAAAATTCACATGCTTGAAGAGGGGAAAGTTATTCATGACTTTCTTCACCAGCTGAAACTGTTTCACCCGATGGTAAGTTGAAGGTCCTTACTATCTGCAAATTCAAAGGGTTATCATGATTGGATTTTAAGAGTTTTTTATCATACAATTTCAAGAGTTCTGAAAGTGTCATATATATGACTTCACACACACACACACACACACACACACACACACACACACACACACATACATATACACACATGCACACACACACACACACACACACACACACACACACACACACACACACACACACACTCACTCACACATATGCGCACACACATGCGCACGCACACACACGTTCACATACAAACGCACACACAGACACACAGACACACATATGGACAGTCAGACAGCGAGACAGACAGACAGACAGACACACAACACACACACACACACACACACACACACACACACACACACACACACACAGAGGGAGAGAGATAAGTGTTTTGTACGTAGAGAGTCTGAAGTGAAGCAGGGAGAATCAGATAGTAAATACTACACTGGTACAACAACCTTTGCTCTATTAGCGAAACCATCTACTGCATAATAGAGACGGCAGCAAAGGCGATTGTGCTTGCTGCGAACAAGAAGGTGACAGCAACAACAACACACACACACACACACACACACACACACACACACACACACACACACACACAGAGAGAGAGAGAGAGAGAGAGAGGAGAGAGAGAGAGAGAGAGAGAGAGAGAGAGAGAACGCTTAAAAAAAAAAAAAAAACAGAATGATTTAATCACATACGATCAGCCTCACATTATTGCTCTCTACCTAACCTCGATTTGACACCTAGTACACGGCATGAATGAGGAGGTGCAGGAGCCTCAGTACATGGTCGCAGAGAATTGAATTTATGCGTACAAGATTGTCATTACCGTTCCCCTAGAATGAACATTTTCCACATAACGCATCTCAGCGAAGAGGAAACTGCAATTCATCTACCTTTGAGACTGAAGGCACAGGACGTAATAAATCAGCCTGTAATCATTTTTGTTTCTGTAACAGTAGACAGGCAATATTAATCGAATCGTAATTCGCTTCAGATGTCGGTTGATAATGATCTTTTAAGACGGTTTTCAGTCATGATTATTGTACTGAGAAAAATCCATAGAAAAGCAAACATTTAACTGGAATAAATACGTTTGTTCCTACTCTTAAGACAAAGGTGTCAGATGCTATGGCCCATTGATGCATGCCCTGCTCTAGGCACCGTCTCTTTCCAATTTCCTCTCCATGTCTAAGCACGTGATGAGCTCGTGTCGTGTCTGTCGTGGTCTAGTCGTGGGGAAACACCGCTGGCAGAGTTGGTTGTTAGCTACAAGCCCAGCGGCTGTTCTGGTTCTCAGGCGCGGCTGAGTAGTTTGAACGTTTCTTCCTCTTCACTGAACTAATTGTCCAGACACACGAACCGCGACCATCAGACTAGAGAGGAAATTAAAAGAGAAGACTGGAGATTGTACTCCTCTTGACCTTTTTTTTTCTTCACCAATCAGCCCACCTATCTGTGAATGTATCTGTACTAATGTGGCTGAATAAGTGATTCTCTCTGACTGTGTCAGCATTTTCTTGCCTGGCAATGGTCAAAGTACACACACCGTAGAAATAGCCACACTTGCGGTCTACAAATCCTGGGGATTGGCAGGGCTGTGCGGGTGGTGGCCATTGGATGGCTACGGGGGTTACGAGCCCCCACCTCCTCCGACTATATAGATTGTATCAGCTTTTAGGTGCAAGCTTTTATGTGCAAGGAGTACTTCTGTATTGTTTATTCCATTTGGCAACAGTCGACTCCCTCTCTCTCTCTCTCTCTCTCTTTTCAACCACGCTAATCATTGGCAGATGTGCGTTGAATCCCCCTCCCTCCTCCCCCCCCCCCCACTCCCCAGTGGCCGTGAGAATAGTGATGCCTTTCTTCTAGACGAGACGGACAAGACAAGACACATTATTTTATTATTAATGGTAACAAATAAATAGTGCTTGAATTACGCATCCATCCCTTTAACACAACACACACTTTGTGCTCAGTGGGTTTAATGGGCTGTGCGGGTGGTGGCCATTGGATGGCTACGGGAGTTACGAGCCCCCACCTCCTCTAGACTTCTTTCAAAAGGTAACGTGCTGCATTAAAGCGCATTCTGAAAAAATGAAAATGAAAAGGATGAAAGAAAGGCAAGTCGGACTAACAAGTTTTTTTTATAGCATTGTTGGCAATACAAAAAATATGTTGACAATGCTCGCGTTTTCCTTTCGTGTGTTGCGCATCTAGGACCTAAGTATTATGTAAAGTCGGATTTAGAAGAAAGGCATACGTTACTGGTAATTACACTAGCAAAAACTAAAAATGCAATACTATTGTCTACGTAATAAAATGGAAAGAAGTGAAAAAAATAATTACAGAACCAGTTACGATATCTACTACTACTACTACTACTACTACTACTACTACTACTACTACTAGTATTTACCACTATTAGTACTAATTTACTGCTACAACTACTCCTACTACTGCTGCTGCTGCTGCTGCTGCTGGTGCTGCTGCTGCTGCTGCTACTACTACTACTACTACTACTTCTGCTACCACTATTGCTACTAACACCATCATCACCACCAATGATACACTGGTGTCTTATGACAGTTTCTTGTGTTTTTGGTTTCTTTCACTGTTAACCTTCAAACTCAAAAGATTTTTTGTAGCTGTCCGTAAGTGGACATGTATTATAGCCATGCAGTCAAAATTCTGGATTGATGTTCTCACAGTGGAAGGTTCCAGTACTGATAGTGTTTGTCATGTCACGGACGGACTCGGGGTTTTCTATGTTTTTTGCTTTGTTTTCGTTTTTGTTTCTTTCTTTTCTGCCTTTTTTCACTACTGATTTCTCTGGCCAAAAACCCGCTGGTGCCTTAGCCCTCTTATGTCTACGTGCGCGCATGTCGAAGAACAGATTACCTCTTTGTCCCTGCATCTATGCCTGTGTCTCTCTCTGTCTCTTTATTTGTCTGTCTGTGTCTGTCTTTGTGTCTGTGTCTTAGTTAATCTATCTGTCTGTCTGCCCATCTGTCTGTCTGTCTGTCTGTCTCTGCCCGTCTGACTGTCTGCCTGCCTTCCTGCCTGTCTGTCTGTGTTCTGTCTGTTTGTCTGACAGTCTGTCTGTGTGTCAGTCTGTCTGTCTGTCCCTTCTCTCTCTCTCTCTCTCTCTCTCTCTCTCTCTCTCTCTCTCTCTCTCTCATCACTCCTTTTCTC
>JADBJO010001632.1:337500-340000 GCA_016801955.1 Conus betulinus
GCCCTCCTCCTCCTCTCTCTCCCCCTCTCTCTCTTTCTCTCTCCATCCCTCCCCTTTCCCTCCCTCTTCCTCCCCCTCTCTCTCCCTCCCCTCCTCTCTTTCTCTGTATCTCTCCCTCCTTCCCTCTTTTCTCTCTCTCCCTCCTCCCTCTGTCTATCTTTCTCCCTCCCTCCTTTTTTCTCTCTTTCTCTTCCTCCCTCCCTCCCTCCTTCCCCCCCCCTCTCTCTCTCTCGCCCTCCCTCCATCTGTCTCTCTCGCTCCCTATCTCTGTCTCTCTGTTTGTTTTCTCTCTATTTGTTAGCTTTTACGTCTACATCTCCATCTTTCTATGCCTATCGGTATTATCTTTTTTGTCTGTGTGTCTCTGTCACGCTGTCTGTCTCTCACGTTGTCATTATCTCTCTGTCTGTCGTTCTTTTACCTTTTTGTCTGTCTTTCTGTGTCTGTCTTTGTGTCTGCCCGTCTCTCTTTCTTTTCTGTCGATATCTGTCTATGCATTTATGTCTCAGTTTATCAGAATATGAACGGTAAGCCAACAGAGCTGCCGGAGACACGGCGTGAAACAAACCATCAACCCGCATTTAGATGACAAAGCCCACGAGAGAAAAAAAAAATGAACACACATCGGACATCCACCCCCTACTTGCCGAATCCGGTAACATTCAATGATTCAGGAAATAAGAATTTTAAAAAAGTAATGAAAGAAGCGTTACAAATGCCTCACAAATAAGAGTAAGAGAATACAAGAGAACTGGCTGTATGAAAAGAGCGGTCAGAAAATAGCTGTGTGAAAAGAGCGGTCAGAAAACAGGTGTATGAAAAGAACGGTCAGAAAACAGTTGGTTTTGCTCTAATTTGGATCTCTCTCTCCCTCCCCCCATCTCTCTCTCTCTCTCTCTCTCTCTCTCTCTCTCTCTCTCTCTCTCTCTCTCTCTCTCTCTCTCTCTCTCGCGAGTGTAAGGAAAGGGTTGGGTAGATTTAATTTCGAGCAAGAGTATATAACTCTGCAATCTGTGCTTTTTCACGTTTTTCTTTTCTTTCCCTTTTTCTCCTAAAGTGTATTTTTTCTCTAGTTCATTATGTTCTGGAAGTGTGTCTGTTACAAGCCAGTTTTGGTGATGTAAGCATTTGCTCTGTCTATTGTGACTGAGTACACCGTAAGCTTTGTGTGTGTCCCTTTCATTCGTGCACGACTGCAAAATACACTTTCATTAAAAAGGACTAAAATGAAAAATGACAGAACTGTCTATTTAAACAGAATAGTCAGAAAAGACGCACAAAGTCGGAATGAAAGGAGAAATGCTACACGATTGTCTATGCAAAAAGAACAGTCAAAAGTTGTTCATGAAAAAAAATGAAAGAATTGCCAATATAAAGATAATGGTTAGAAATGACCCAAGAAGGAAGAACTGGCAGAAATGACCCGCATGAAACAGGAATAGAAGTGAAAAAAAATGACAGAAAGCTCTGTGTGAAAATACTATCAGAAAAAGACTTGCGCAGCAGGAACAAAAAAGAAAATAACTGCACTTTCCAATATAAATAGAACAGTCAGAAATGACTCACGATGCCGGTATAGACGAGTCAGTCATGACTTGAAGGCTTAACATAGCAGACCCGTTGACAGAGACTGCCTGTTCGAAATAGGCGTTATGCTGCAGTGCTTTCCTGTCACTCAATATTCTTCTCTGTGTAAACTTCCGGTTGCTCTATCCGAGGCGGATGCTTGGCCATTAGTACCGTGACATCCGTATCTCCCCCCTCCCCCCCTCTTTTCATTTCTTATTATTGTGTTTTCCAACACCCATGGAAATAGATCTTACCACGTAGATTTGCTAAGGACAAGGGTATTTTTGCCCAGGGTTTTGTCACATGCACTAAATGCATGCTGAACGCGGGCCCTTGGTCTGTCGCCTCATTCCCTAGACTGGTGCAGCATTTGGGTTGTAGCAGAGACAGGAACCGCCATCCACGTTAAAGCTTAGCACTATGAAACTGATATCTTCCGCTCTTCGCGGGGAGCGTCAGCCGCCAGGTCAACATGGCATTTATGACATTTCTGTTTCCAGGTTCCAGGGATGTACGGAAGTCCAAGGACAGTCGTTGGTCGCTGACCCCAAGTATTTCACGTCAGTTTTTCTTCATCATAGTCATCTCTCTCTCTCTGTCTGTACCTTCTCCCATTTTGGTTCTGATCTTTAACTGTCTCAATGTCTTCTGCTTGGGTGGGGAAATGAGAGGGTGACAGGAGAGGCGGGGGGAGAAGGGAGGGGGAGCAGGGGAGAGAGGGGGTTGTTTTCTTGGGTTTGTTTACGACATGTATCCGTCGATTTTCCAGGTTCTTGAGACAACGTGAAGGCGGAACTTATTCTTTGTTTTTTTGTAACCAATATCTACTGTTGAATCAGTTATACATTCTTTGAATATCACCCTCACACAAACTTGTTGAAGGAAAATGGTTCGCAAACGACTAAAACATTTGAAAACCAAGACATCTGAC
>JADBJO010001632.1:342500-352500 GCA_016801955.1 Conus betulinus
TTTATAAAAAAAAATTGTCCCATGGTAGAGCATTCGAGGGGGGGCCCTGACGGACGAGGCGGTCAAGGGTCTTACCCTTCCCCTCTAACCCTGTTAAAAGTCGTGCCCAAGAGAGGGATACTACCAGTCGAGTCTTTATTTCTTATTCAGAACAAATGTCTACCTGTGGGACATCCGCGTCCATTATACCCTGTGCACTGTCCAAAGAAAGAGAGTCAGGCCGAGACACACGCACGTCCCAGGCTAGCTTTACTGCCTCTGAAGACTGCATGTAGAGATTCTTGTCTGCTGGTGCATGTGCTGATTCGCTGCCCAATGTTGTCCTTTGTTTTCGATTTCTTTTTACAAAATGGAGTATCAGCTTGAAGTACTGATGCCCAAACGCCTGGATTTTTTTTTTTTTGTTCGAGGTCTGTCAGTGACTAGTTCTCACATCTATAGAGAAGGATGGAAAGGTGTCAATGACGTCAGAGTTTGATCTTATCGTGGGACACGTTGACAGACCTGGCTGTCCAGATTGTGTTGAGCCTTGGCCCAGCAGACACAGCCAGGGCCAGCCTGGTCTGGACATAGCCTAGCTGAGCGTGTTTGAGCTGCCCTGTCGTTCAGAATGGGACCTCAGTAGTCCCACGTCTTCCAGTGTCTGTCCAGTGTCATGCTGAATGCTGAACGTCATCAGGAACAGTTGGTCAGGGTTTCGCCTTTCTCAGAGCTGACCTGCATTTCATACTTACTCGATGCTTTTCTCCGGTCTGGTGTGGAAATCTTGGAGCTCTGCTCCACTGTTTTCCAAGAGGTAGATGTCACGAGAGATACTCGGGTTTCACATAGACCACCAACAGCCTGTTCTAACAAGTATACAGGAACTGAAATTCAGACTAGCTGTTTTGCTTTATTTCCCCCCAGTATACGATAAACAGCATCGAAGAGATAAAACAGCCCTGGAGCACTCCCATGATTGTTCGGAAAATGTCTCCACAGTCGTCTGTTAGGACACCATGTCCATTCAGACCTTTGGTGGTCTAGACTCTGGAGTATAATTTTCATCTACTTTTTCGGTTCATTTTAGTTCGTCTGTTTTTTTCATGCATTTATTCATTCATGCATTTAATTCATTCACTCTGTCCAAAACGTGCTTTCTTTTTCGACAGACAGTGTAGATGAATGCTACAAAGGAAAAATCTGTAATTGATTATTCAACGCACCAGAGCTGGAAAGTTGGAATAATCGAACAATGTTGTCCCGACAAGTGCTCTTGGAAAAGGAGGAACTCGCGCGCAGCTCAAGAGATCGATATACTTGTCAGCGACCAGTGTCATCATCAATAACACTCAAACTGAACAGCAACGACCTGTTCGTCTTATCCAGTGCCTATCGATCAGTAGGGTTGTTAACATCAGATCGTATTTCTTTTTTTTTATTTGTAACGTAGTCACGTATTAGTTTACAAGTTGGACTTCATCTCTTGTCTTTTGTATAAATCACAAGACAGATTTATCTTGTAGCTTCCAGTACTTTATTTTTTAAAAAATCTTTTTTTTTAGTAGCAGTGTTGGAAAAACACACACACACACACACACACACACACACACACACACACACACACACACACACACACATACACATGGACCAAGACAGACACACATACACACGCACGCACGCACGCACGCATGCATGCACGTGCACACGCGTGCATGCATACACACACACACACACACACACACACACACACACACACACACACACACACACACACACACACACACACACACACCCACCCCCATGTTTACTAGTAAAGATAAACAGCACACACGCGCACACGCATGCACGCACGCACGCACGCACGCCACAATTGATCCCTGCTTGTTGCAATCTTTAAGTTGTCAGTGAATCTACGTACCGACGGCAGGTCAACTCGTCTGTTAATAGATATAGTCAATTCAATAGAACTCTGCGTCTGCCAGACAAAAGCAATGGAAGTAACTAGAGTAAGAGAGCAGCAGGAGGGCAAGGAGAAAACCTTCATCAGTGTCGCTTAGCACCGTGTCGATCTCACTGGCAAACACCATTGTCAGATCCTTAAATGGAAAAAAAGCTTTCCTTGTCCCTGGCATGTCAAGGAATTTCAGGCATGTGTTCAGTCTCCCATTTGTAGCCACATAACAGAAAAGATGAAACTTCTTCGACTTTCTTTTTCATCCCTCATGAAACAGCCTTCAATATGTTTTTTTTCTGTCAGTAAAAATCGCAGCACTGCGTGTTGTGTTGCGAGTTTCTATTACCTTTTGACGGCTTGTGATTCATACGAGATTTCTGTTCTGGCCATACTTGATCTGAGGGCTGCAGATCTTAATGTCACATTGACCCGTCTGTGGCACTCATTGGGAACAATTCAAATTACTCCACTTTCAGTCTTTGAATCATACGTGGAGGGACAGGAGCAAGACGTTTCTCTTTTTGGATTAGAGTCAAGCCCTTCCCTCCTTTTGTATGGAATCCATTAAGGGTCTGTGTGGGACCCTCGTGTACTGATTACGCTCGGCGACTTTCTCGGCCATCAACTCTCTCTCTCTCTCTCTCTCTCTCTCTCTCTCTCTCTCTCTCTCTCTCTCTCTCTCTCTCTCTCTCTCTCTCAGTCTCCCATCATGTCGATGGCACAGAAATGGAAACAATCTGACAGTGCTGAAAGTACAAGTCCTTTAGTCTAGTCCACACAGTTTTGTGTTCACGACACGAAGTGAAACAGCAGACAAGTCAAACTGCAATTAAACAAGGATAACACAGAAACAGTACAACTAGGTTCCTCGTCAAGCTCAACCTCTGATTCTTCTTTCATCAAATTGAAGTGGAGTGTTCTGATACTGCTCGCAATCTAGATTATTTTTTGACAAATCTTTGATCATGAAAGCTGATTAAAGATGGTTAACATGAGCTGAGAGGAATGAATGACTTGTGAGTAGACTTCAACGCAGTGACAGCCCTGATATGGCCCTGTGCAGTCGGCTGGGCTATAAGCAACAGTATCTTACCTTACCTAGCTGGGAGAAGTTAGATTAGTTCGACACTATCTATCCAAAAGACAATGAGCTGATACACTCGTGTCCTTTATGTTCTATCTTTGTGCTCTATGTTTGACCACTGGTGCAAGGGGGATGTTCTGCTGGCGCTGCATTTGCTTGCAATATTCTGCCTGGGACTTCTGGTGTAGATCCTTCATCTCTGACAATGAAGCAAGGAACCAAAACTCGTGACAGATTCAAGTTGGTTCCTCAACGCATCGGGAGTCATTGATTATGATATGTACCTTGTAGTCATTGATCTTCAGGTCGTAGGTATGAACTCTTATTCAAAGCGCTCAACAAGACTGCGCAACACATCTTCACCCGGAATACCACGGAATTACCCGATGACTGTCCTGCTGCAGATGCTGACTGATCATCTGTAACCTTGCAGCACACAAACTGTCTCTACCATCTGTAGGAAGATGTTTGAAGAGGGTGAGAAAGTGCGAGCGCCTTGCCCGATACCGACAGTAACCTTGACGCGTTCACCAGTAATAGCATGAAACAGATTTGTGCCTGTTACTTAGTCATACGATATTCAGTGACTGAAGATCTTGGCGCTGCTGTTGACTCTGTCAGGTGCTTATAACACTGCATATCCATCCTTTTCGAATGCTTCTTTGAAGCCCATGAAGACATGAAACAGATACTGCTGGAATTGTAGAAGTTTCCCACACCGAATTCTCACACTGAAGATCTGTTCTGTGACGCTGCTTCCTGCCTACAAACCTGCCTGTCTTGCGCAGGCCGTTTCAGTCCGTGACTACTATCGTGGGAGCGCAGCCTTCAGAATGTCTTTAGCAGGGTGACTGATGAGACTGACGAAGATCAGTGGATACAAGAACGGCGCGCGTGTCGCAGTCGGCAGTTTTTTTAACTGACAAATGTTGGAAACATTTCTTCAGTACGGAAAACTCTCTCTGGTTACAAATGTTGAATCTTTTGTGTTACTATCAGTAAGGATATCCACATCTTAAGGGTGCAAGGGATAATACTTCATTGTCATCTCCATGTTTCACTTGCAGAATTCCCCCCTGTTCCTCTGTTTTAGGGTTTCCTGAACTCACGTGAAGTGACACTGTTAGTTTATACTTTATGGTCACCTCCATGTTCCTGTTACAGCATTTCCCCCAGTTTCCTCTGCTATTAGGGTTTCCTGACTCACACGAGGTGACACTGTTGTTTTTTTTTCCCTTTGTAATACAGAAGAAAGAGCTCGCTGTCGTCTGAAGCGTTCCTGGGCAGCGGGGTGAAGGAGGGTGGTGATGGGGCCTCGGGCTGCACGTGTGCTGTGTGTGGCCTGCCACATCACTCACTGTCAGCCAACTCTGCCAGCTGATGCTGCACCAGGCCAGGGAGCCCTGTCAGTATCCTTGTGTTGAGCGTGTTAACGCTCCCTCCCCATTGTAACATGGTCAGATGAGGTGAAGTGCCCAGCCTGGCTGTCTCCCTCTAACCACTCTCTTTCCCCCCACCTCTCCCCCTCCCCCCTTACCCAGTCCTTTCCCTCTCTGTGTGTGCCTTTCCTCTTCCCCAGAGAGAGAGAGAGAGAGAGAGAGAGAGAGAGAGCGCGGACTTTTGCAGTGAATTTTGAACAGCTCTGAACCGATTATTGCTCGTCCTAGACCATAGAAAGTAAAAAAAGTTTTAAATCGTATGATTACGGAGAAAGCACTGTGAACTATTTTGTTTGATCTTGACATACTGATGCAGCTATAAGTGCGTTCCATATTGTACAAAAATATACAATCTGGTTGCTGTCGTAGACACTTGAGTGTTTGCAGACTGGTTGGTGAAGAGCTTATACATGGAGGTCTAAGCCATCGGTTGCAGGAAGCTGGCTGTTAGTTTGATCCCCAACTGTCCTGGGACCGATTTTGTTTGTGCTGTACACCCAGCCTCTCGGTCATCATCAGCCAACACTCTCTCCTTCACCGTAGCTTTTCAGATGACAACCAGCTGTATGTCTCTGCCCATCTCAGTCAGCTTCATGAAATAATCTCCTCTTCTCAAGCATGCATTTCCGATGTTAAATCATGGATGCACAATAACAAACTACAACTTAACGCAGACAAAACTGAACTAATCCTCATTGCTTCGAAAGAACTCGTTCTCTCCCTTGTTCTATAATTGTGATGGAAACAAGATAAATCTGTCAGTGTCTGTTCGTAACCTCGGCGTTACACTCGACCAAGCTCTTTCTTTCAAACAACATATCTCTAATGTGTGCAAGTCCTGCTACCTTGAACATCGTAGAATCAGCTCAGTTCGCCGCTTTCTCACTCAAAATGCCCTGAAGACTCTAATCTGTGCTTTTGTACCGTCTCGGCTTGACTATTGTATCCCCCCCCCCCCCCCCCCTTGCCGGGTTGTCTCTTAACGCTCATCTCTAAACTTCAAAAAGTTCAGAACAATGCCGGCCGTCTGATCTCCCGCTCCTCTAGATCTGATCACATATCACCAGTTCTCTCATCCTTACACTGGCTCTCTATTCAGTCTCGCATTGACTTCAAAGTTCTCCTGGTTTTCAGATCGCTGAACAATCTGGCTCCCTCCTACCTCTCTGACCTTCTTCATCTCTATGTTCGGTCTCGCAGCTTACGCTCATCCACCGATTCTCGTTTTCTTCGGCTTCCCTCTGCTCGCATGAAAACTTAAGGCCAACGATCTTTCCCTTTTCGTATGTGTGCGTGTGCGTATGTGTGTGTGTGTGTGTGCGTGCGTGTGTGTGTGTGTGTGTGTGTGTGTGTGTGTGTGTGTGTGTGTGTGTGTGTGTGTGTGTGTGTGTGTGTGTGTGTGTGTGCGTACGCGCGCGCGCGCGCGCGCGCGTGTGTGTGTACGTGTGTGTGCTTTGAGTTAGAATCGGTATTTTATCATGTTTTTCTAACAAGCGCTTTGGCTCTCGCGAGGTAAAGCGCTCTGTAAATATCCTTTATATTACATTACATTACATTACATTACATTACATTACGTCTTGAAGACTAAAGCTTCACGTTTTCTGAGACAGTCTTTTTCCCCACTCAAAAGTTTGCTTCCTTCTTAGGGAAACCTTCGCTAATCGCAGCTGAAACTTAAAATCACGTTTAACACTTTGACCTTTCCATCATTTTGTCAAACTATTAAAAGTTTTATCAGTTAGTGAAGTGGAAAACTTTTTTTTGGCCTGACCATCTTTGTTTTATTTGTTAGCTTATTTCTAATTCGCTGGTTGTTTTCTTCTGACATTAGAGAGCACGATCACAGAAGCAGAGTGCGACATTCACGGAGTGCCAGAATTCAAGTCATTATCCGCTCGTTTGACTAATGGTGCCCATGATAAAAACCAGACCCGTAACTGTTTTGATCGTGAGCCACTTTCCAAAGCAATCGTTTTTTTTTCCTCGTAGACTTATTGACTTTGGTAACACAAAGAGCGTTTTCTGTTTTGTCTGTTTACCCTTTCGAACAAGTGTTTGATTGTAGACCCCGATTCCATTTCTACATGTTTACTTGTCTTTCTATTCCTAGACGGTTACGTTCTTCTTCTTTTTTTGTGTTGCTGTGTTCTCTTTCGTTTCTTGTTTCTTTTTTGTTTTGTTTTGTTTAGCTTCTTTCATTAGCCTGTAAGTTTGTCTTAAAGGCCATGATGAAAAAACGTTTTATGAAGCTGTCACTGCCTGATCACTTCTGGACTACACGAGAAGTGGTTTTCTCATGTTCAAAATGCTGTGTGTTTTTTTTTGTTGTAGCACTCAGACCAAAAATACAGTATGCTTTCATGTTGTAAGTAGCAGGTCTCGGGTTATCTTTCAACAGCGTCATTATATTCCTCGAATCCAGAGAGTTTTAAATAGAGAATATGTATATTAGTGTAGATTTTTCTTCAGATTTTATCTTGAAGGAGAAGATTTTCGGTTTTCTTTTAAGGGTGTTTGGGGACTTTGTCTCTCTCTGGTGGGAAACCTTGCGCTGTTCTTCCGTTACTATTCAGCTGCGCATACTCGAAGTCAGCGAATATTTGCACATCTGGACAACTGTAAAGGTTCGTTTTTTTTTTCCCTTTTTTTAAGAGTTGGGATTAAATAGCAATGTAAAATTTTACAGTGCCTCTCACGTGGAAGCCGAAAGTTTTGCGGACCGAACATGGGTGCTTTGATTCTTGACACAGCTCGTCAAAAAGAAGGTATTTGTAACTGACAGCATACCAACGCGACGAATGCTTTTTAATCCCAGATCATGCAAGAGACTGAAACAGAGTACATCACTGAAAACAAGCCAGTAATTCCACCATAGCTATACTGCCCGGGTGGCTAGATATTTCTCGGTGCATTCCTAATGTCTGTTACTTCTGATCCTGAAGAATACAATATTTGTCGAAAATTCACGTGTCTGTTCTGTCTTCCTCTTCTTTTCCTTGAAATCCGTGGGGAGTCATCGGGGCACCACTCAGAAGAACACCTCGCAGGTTCCTCCAGTTCTGTCCGTTGTGTGCCAGGGCCTAGGCCTCTGCAGATGTTTTCACTGTACACTCTGCAATGTTGTCAGTCCATCGTTTTTTTTTTTTCTGTCTACACCTCCGTCCGCCTCCTTCAACATTTCCTTGAAGAATTGTTTTAGGGAGGTCACTGGGATCATGTTACATGGCCATACAAGTTTTCTGTTCTTGACTGATGTCAGTGGAGCTTTGTATGGTCCTGTGTGCTGCCTGATGGTTTGACACATCAGTGGCACGATCCGTACATGTGATCCTCGGTATCTTGTGGCAACATCTCCTTTGGTCCTTCTTTCCGGATCCGCCAGGAGGGTTCGTGTTTGACAAGCGTACAGGAAGGTGGAACATACGAGTGCAGGCGGGAGCTTGATCATGTGTTTCATGAAATACTCTTGTCTTTCCTTTACAGGATTTTATCTGGAGAGTACTGTGTTTGTCTTCACTGCCCTTGAAAGGAATTGTGGTTCGGGTCCCTCGGTAGGTAGCGTTGGATTCAAGGTAAGTGAACTGTTGAACAGATTCTGACAGTGGACAGTTATATACCATTATTACTAATGGTGGTGTGGCTGACCGTCACTAAGACCTTCAGAGTACTGCACCTCTATTGTGCTGATCAAATTTCGCCCGATGCTGGATTTCTTGGTCCACAGTGCCTCCTGCACTCTGTCGAAAGCCGTCTTAAAGTCTGTGTTCTCTCTGTATATTTTTTTTTCCTCCTCCCACTGTCTGTCTCCTTCTCGCCTCTATACCTCTGTCTGTCTCACACTCCATCCATCACTGTCTTTTCTTTCTCCTCTTCTCTCTCCGCTGTATCTCTGTCCCTCATAATCCTCCTGTAGCTCTCTTTCTCTGTCTTGTTCCGTTTCACAATATCTCAGTTTCTTTCCCTCCTTTCTCTTCCCTGCATCTCTCTATACAAATCTCTCCTCCACCTCTCGACCTACTTTTCTCAGTCCATCTTTCTTCCTCTTTTACTCTCTCTCTTTGTCTGTCTTTTCACCCTCCATCTTTTTTCTCCCCCCCCCCTCTCTCTCTCTCTTTGTCTTTCTTTCTGTCTGTTGCTCTGCCTGACTGTTTGTCTTTCTGTCTGTCTTCTTCCCTCTCTCAACGTCGGCTTGTCTGCCGTCTTGTAGTCTAACAAGAAGAAGACAAATACGTTGATGACTTTGCTCAGCTAAATCTACAGGCTGAGACTTCCTGGGTGTTATTTCAGTGGCTAAGTCTGGACCAAGAAAGTCTAGACGCAAAGAAAGTAGTATAATACTTGAGGGAGGAACCATGCGGACAGGGGAGGGAAGGGGAGGAGGAGGTGGAGGGTGTGTGTGTAGACGTTGTGGACGCATGATGAAAAGGAACGAGGTACCTAATCGATTCAAAAGAATACCTGTGGAGACGGAAGTTAGAAAACAAAATGAGATTTGTCGTTGGTGCAGGTCTGTTTTTTTTTTTTCTTTGCTCCCCCCCCCCCCCCCCCCCCCCGCGCGCGCGCAATAAAGCGAGATTCAGATCAACATCTCGTCTGGAATTGTGAAGGAGAGATCCGAACTGTCCTTGTCCTTTGTTTTACTTACCCTCATTCTCTCGCCTGAAACCCATTTCCCATCATCCGCCTTTTCCCCCCGTTTTTTTTTTTTAACAGTCAGTTGTATTCAGTTGTAACACCCCCTCCCCTTTCACCCGCCCCTCTCATTTCCTTTGTTGTTTAATCTTCTGCGCCTTCTTAGAGGCCCTTCTTCCCACGCCGCTCATCCTGGCCTCTGTGACAGCCAGGCGAGCCGCGTGGTAAGCTGACTACCGTCAGTCAGTGTCCGTGTTAGGAGGATAGTGTCATACAGAACAACACTCGAGAGGATCATCTTCGACATCGTCCTTGATCATCATTAAAAAAAAAGAAAGGTATCAAATTATGCGGACCGTTATAGCCTGTTCTTGTACGACTTCCGTTTTAATTCCAGTTCAGTACTATACGATCCATGTCGACAGACCTGATAAACACCGACACATGTAGTGTTGGTCAGAGTCATAATGTCAAGTCATTGTAAACACCGACATGTAGTGATGGTCGGAGTAATAATGTCAAGTCATTATAAACACCGACAGGTAGTGTTGGTCAGAGTAATAATGTCAAATCATTATAAACACAGAGACGTGTAGTGTTGGTTAGAGAAATAATGTCAAGTCATTATAAACACAGACACGTATAGTGTTGTCAGAGTAATAATGTGAAGTCATTATAAACACAGACGCATGTAGTGTTGGTCGGAGTCACAGTGTCAATACGTTTGGGCGGCCCGCCAGAAAAGACACGGCATGGCTGCTGAAATCACTCCGGCTGTGTACAGTGGTTATCTTTTGTGATCCACCTTTGCAGGTCACCACCACCCAAGTCCAGCACTAACAACAGTAGTTTATTGGTCGAGGAAGCAGGAGGGGTGAGCGTTTTTTCCCTGGATGGTGACACTACGTC
>JADBJO010001632.1:365000-372500 GCA_016801955.1 Conus betulinus
AAAGAAAACAACAGTCCCATACTGCGAAAGAACTCATCCCGTCGAAAAGGCTTGTTGTCCATTGCTTAATGCAAACTACTAAGCATTCCACTTTCATAGGAAGCGCGGCTAACAACAGGTGTATACAATGTAATGTACAACTAGACAAGGGATCTCATATAGGGACCGACAGTAACGGGTAATGGCAGAGTAGAAGAACCGTACGAACCGGGCCAGAAGCCACAAGCCGTTAGTGCCGACTAAACACACGCATAATAATTATTCGAGTATAGAAAAAAAATGACTATAAAGAAAGCAGATGACTAGTATGCTTGTTTAGTGAGAGAAGAAGGAATAAGCATTAAAATCCATTTTGTTATGTATGTATGTATGTATGTGTATCCTGATCTCTCAAGTGACCACCTATGTCAGCTTCTTGTCCCTTGTTTAGGTGGTAGGCCTACTGCCTGCCTGTGGCCTTTGCCTTCATGAAAACCACCCCGTGCGCGCTCCAGACTTGACAAACGATCACTACCGACATTGTAGAGTGGTGTACAGCCAGCCCAGCCATTCCGTTAACAGGAGGCAGACACAGAGCCCACCACCATACCTACAGGAAGAGGGGAACTTTTTTAACGTGTGCACCGAGCGGGTACTGATCCTTTCGTTTCTGTATCTTTGACTACGCTAAGTTTTTGCAGAGGACCTTGACTTGTCGTCTGCTATCTTATTTTGTTGTTGCAGGGTGGGGGTGCAAATATGTGTTAACCAGCGATACTGGCATGCAGTTTTAACGGAACACGTTTTGCCAGTCTAGTACGTCGTGAGACGAGAACGCGTACAGAACAACAACTTTAGAATCTGTATTTGGGAGAGGCATGTCACATGAAGCACAAGACGCCGAATTCAATGCTCATTTAAGCTTGAAACAGTTTTGTGACTTCCTTAGACGTAGGCCTTACTATAGGGACCCATAACAGATCGACTTGGCTATTGTTTTTGTATTTTGTGTCAGTATGTCCAGCTCTTTTTTTATGTCTCTGTCTGATTGATTTGTGTTGCAGTGGTCTGGTTTTTGCCGTCATATCTCAATTATGTTGGTCTGGCAGAATGAATGCAGACGGCTATTAACCTTTCCCCTATGATACGACTCTCTCTCTCTCTCTCTCTCTCTCTTTCAGGCCGTCATATCAGTCCCTGGCTGAGATTTACACCCGCAGCTATGTTGGGAATGAATGCAGACGGCTCAGCTGTCAGTCCCAGCCAATGTTTACAACCCGTGTGTTTCCTCCTATGATACGCACGAATTATACTCCTCAAAATGATTCACGAACCACTGTAATTTTAGATTGATTTTTAAGATACCTAGTTAATGTCAGAACTATACTCTCTCTCTCTCTAAGTACTGACCAGTCATAGTTTTCTCTCTCTCTCTCTCTCTCTCTCTCTCTCTCTGTGGCTGCAGACCACAGCCGCCCAGGACCATCAGTCAGGTGGACCGGCTCCTTCCGCTGATATCGCAGTCCCTGGCTGAGATTTACACCCGCAGTCACAACAAGCACTTCAGGGACCGCATGCAGTTGATGACGCGGGTAACAACACCTGCTGTGTCAGACGAGTAAAACTAAGCTCAGCTGTCAGTCACAGCCAATGTTTACAACCCGTATGTTTGTTTCATGTGATTTCACCGTAGGCTGAGATACGCACGAATTATACTCCTCAAAATGATTCAGGAACCACTGTAATTTTAGATTGATTTTTAAGATACCTAGTTAATGTCAGAACTATACTTGTTTCTCTTCAATGACTGATCAAAACGGATAGATAAGTACTGACCAGTCATAGTTTTGATAGGTATTTTTATGGTTGATGTTAAAGCGAACTGCACTGAATAGGAAAATAATCTTAGAAATTAAGAATAAATGAGCCGCTTTTGGAGGCGCACAGCATCAAGTTAGAGGTATGCAGCGCGCAAACCGCAAAGCAAATTGGTTGCTGACGTAGAATAGTTCAGGCAGCTGTATAGAATACCAGGGCGTATTCAAGACCAGTGTTATTAAACCGTGCTACCAGGGCAAAGATTGACAGATGATGAAAGATGTAGCAATGCAAGGTCCCAGACGTAGCAATATTTTGGCAGGCGAGTGGGAGTGAGCCACTCGGTCATTCAGAGACTGAGCGACTGGTTCACCGACAACGACAGAGTGAGAAAGTCGGCAAAATCCGAATGACCACGAATTAAAATCGGACAGCAAGACCGGTACCCCATCGTGTCGTCCCTGAGGAGCCACCGCCGTCCAGCTCACCGCTGTCCAACTCAGGAGCGCGCTTCGGGCAGCTAGTTACATTACCCTCAGTGATCCAGCAGCTCAGAACCGCCAGCATGAAGTGAACCTGCGATCCATTTGACCGGTATTGCCACCTGCATTCACCCCAGCTCACAGCACCACCCGTCTCACCTGGTCCCAACGTCATCGGGCATGGACAAGACAGCTGTGGTCCAGGATGTTTTAAAGCATTGAAACCCGCTTCAACCTGGCCTGCAACGAGAGGTGATTCCGCGTCCGGAGACACTGAGTGGGCGCTTCCATGATGCCGCACTGAGAGAGCACGATCGCTTTGGTCCATCACAAAAACTACTTGTCATCGAGACCAAGAACCTCCAAACGGCATAGGTTAAAGGGACGACATTCTGCGACTAATGGCAGCGCCAACATTGAAGGCCATACGACCAGGGGCTATACTGCAAGGTGACATCGCAACGTTGCACGGAACTGGTTTTGTCAGTGACTTGGTGTAGGAGCAGCATGTGATGGACATAGACTGGCCAACTGATTTCAATATGCCGCCTGTGGGAGGTTTTGGGGCGATCAGTTCGAGCCAGCCAGCCCCAGCGGCTACCCTTCATGGCCCCCTCTATCCTATCCATCCCAGATTGGCAGGCGATGTCACACACCACTCTCCACTGAGCCAGCCAGCCCCAGGTGCTAACCTTCATGGCCACCTCTATCCTATCCAGCCAGCCCTAACGGCTAACCTTCAACCCTCCATGGCCACGTCTACCCTATCCAGCCCAGCCAGCCCTATAACGGCTACCCTGGCCACCTCTATCCTATCCAGCCAGCCCTAAACGGCTACCCTTCATGGCCACCTCTATCCTATCCAGCCAGCCCAGCGGCTAACCCCCATGGCCACCTCTATCCATCCAGCCTCCCAACGGCTAACCTCATCATGGCCACCTCTATCCTATCCAGCCAGCCAGCCCTAACGGCTAACCCTCATGGCCACCTGTACCCTATCCAGCCAGCCCTAACGGCTACCCTTCATGGCCACCTCTATCCTATCCAGCCAGAGTGGCAGGCGATGCCACACAACACTCTCCACAGACTGGTCATGTCTGTCTGACGACGGCAGTGCTTCCATTGTAAATGTTGGCCACACTCTTCGCTGACTCCCTTGATTGCAAACGTTGCCATGACTTTCCAAAACGTGGGTTCAAACGAAATGTAAGTTGCTAATGAATTGCATTTGGAGAAATTGTTATTGACGTAGCGTCAATGAATGACTCAAAGCATTGTGAACTCTTACTTCTGTATTTTTTTTTTCAAAGGACGCTGAGTGAAATAGTCAGCGACCCACGATTTCTTTTAAATAATATAGTGCCTGAAACAGGTGGCGCCCACGTTATCGCACAGTATCTTTTAGTTTTATTCCAACCCAACCGATCAGACAGGCACATATCAGGACTGTCACGTGTAAAGGAGAAAAGTGCTGAAAAATCAATAACGTAAAATTGTCAACAGATGTCTGCTCTGTGTAAAACGAACACATGACGTGATAGCGACACTTTTTCTGTCTCTGTCTCTCAACTGTCATGTTTCTTTCGTCGTTCTCACCTCTGTCTTGCTGGTTTTCTGTCTGCTATTCTTTCTCGTCCAACGTCAATCTATTTAATTCTTTGTCTGTCCGTCCGTCCGTCCGTCCGTCCGTCCGTCTGTCTGTCTGCCTGTCTCTCTGTGTGTTTGTCTGTCAGTCTGTCTCTCTGTGTGCTCACAAACAACAACAACAGCAACAACAAGAATAAAAACCTCGCCCACTTCAGTGTCATCCAGCCTGCCGCAACCGTTTGGCAAATTTGGAGACCTGATACCCCAGGGACAACGGGCCCTTCAACATTAATTCCTGTCTCATTTGAAAAGGGAATGAAAAGCAAGTGGCAGATTTCCCCCAAGTATGTTTCGATGAGCGGATCATGAGCTGACTGTCAGTGGCCCTGATTGATGCCCTCTGAGCCATGGTGATACAATGAGAGAGAGAGAGAGAGATGCACAAAAAAATCTGATCCGTCTTAGCGCGAGGTCTGAAAAATAACTACTGTGATGGGATTGTTAGAAGATGAAAGTCCGCCGTGATGGAAAGGCTGGCGTTGTGGTCGAATGATGGAGCACTTTGAAGGCAGCGAGAGGTCTCGTGTGCTCCACAGGCAAGTCTTCCTCCCACCCCTTGCTCTTCCTCCTCCAGACCAGCCGGTGGTCGGGATGGCAATACATTGGATGTGACTATCCTCTCATCTGGGAGGTGCCATTCATAGCATGCATACGAAGCATGCAGAAGACAGCAGTGAGGTTGTCCGTTGCTGTCTTAAACGCACAGCAATGAAACTTGCAGGAAGGAAAATAAAATAACGCGTGCTACACTGGGAATCTCCGGAGATTACTTGTGAAGAACTGAACGACAAAAAGAATGAGATGTGCGACACAACACGAAATGCAACGTCACGGCAGTTGTCATGGACAGTAGGGGGTAAGAAAGAAACGCAGCAACAGCAGCAGCCCCAGTAGTGATGATAGCAGCATTAACAATAATGACAGATGTCACAGCAGAGTTTCAGCTGCTTCGCACGTAAGACGGCGCAGTCATAGGAAATCTTTTCGTACTTCATGTGTTTGATGGACATGCACCTCTCTCTCTCTCTCTCTCTCTCTCTCTCTCTCTCTCTCTCTCTCTCTCTCTCTCTCTGCGTGCGCGCGTGCCCGTGTGTGCATGTGTGTGTGTGTGTGTGCGCGCGCGCGCTCGCGTGTGTGTGTGTGTGCGTGTGCGTTGTGCGTGCGTGGGCGCTCCTGTGTGTGTGTGTGTGTGTGTGTGTGTGTGTGTGTGTGTGTGTGTGTGTGTGCAGATCTGTTTTGATCTTACTGTGTTATATAATATCGTACCGTCTCTCCCCTCGTCACATCTTGAATCAGGGTTTTAAGAAAGAAATCACTTCATCACCACGTCATGTTTTGTAATGCCCTTTCGATTTTTCAATCATTCAAAATCTTTTCTTTAGTTTTCACTTCCCCGTTGATCCTCGTTCATCTTCCTTCCATCTGCTCCCATGCCTTTCCCTTTTTCCCCTCTTCTGCTTTGATTCTGTGAGGGGCAGTTGTCGCACAACACTGTCCATTCTCGTACCTGCTACAGGCAGACAGCGGCCAGGCCATGGAATCCACGCTGCGCCAGGGGTTGCACGTCATCCTGGACCACCGCACACCGCCAAGACCTCGCGCCTCCCGCTCACGACCCCAAACCTCTGAGTCAGAGCCCTGTCCACAAGGTCCGACCCTGGGCGTTCTCCCTCATGGAGTGTCCGTTGGCCCCTGGGAGGATGACGAGTTCTGCAGTGTTATGGAAACAGTTGTGAAGCGGTGTCATGGGATGGCGACGGCCGTGACCCGGTGTCACCAGACTGTGCGGACATGGCAGCGGATAGACAGGGGGTTGAAGCCACGAGCGTCGTGGTCTCCTCCTCCATTGTGAGTCCCCGTCATTGACAGTGTGGATCTGTCTTGCTTCTGACTTCATTGGGTTTATTCTTATTTGTTCAGCAGTACAGGCTTTACCATTATTTTCAGACATACGTACCGTTGCGATCAGGCTTGCACACTTACGCACGCGCACGCACGCACGCACGCACACATGCACGCAGACACACACATACACACACACACACACACACACACACGCACACACACACACACACACACACACACACACACACACACACACACACACACACACACACACACACACACACACACACACACACACACACGTATACACACACTACAATTTATTCTTAGGTACAGGGAGGAAATAAGAGTTTGTCACCAAATACTGTATCATCAATATCGGCATGAGGAAGAGTAACAACAACCATTGATAAGGCAGCCATAATATTCAACTTGACACGCTTATACAGGGGCTTATCTAAAGAATTTGTTTTTCACTTTGGCAAAAACAAGAACTTAAGGCTAAATTATCGGAGTACTTTCCTTCTTAGGTAAGATTGGAATAGCCTTTGATAGTTTGATCGAGATGTAGACGCCAGCTCCGAGAGCTCTGTTTTCCGTCAAAATTCTGCATTGTTAAAATCGTGCGAGCCTTGCTTTGTTTCTAAAGGGGAAGCAACCAAAAGTCGCACGGAGCTAGGCCAGGACAGTACGGTGGATAAGAAAGAACTTGGATGGGTTGCTCTCGCAGACAGATGACAGCGACCGTAGCCCAGTGGACATTTGCTTTGTCATGTAGAAGGAACGTTTTGATGACACCGGCATTCGGATGCTGCTCATTGAGGGACTGCACACTGTGGGCACAACGCTTTCTGTAGAATATCTAGCACAAAGAGGAGACCTCTCAAGCGAATAATCGACCGTTATAGTGCCATGTGAGTGTAAAGAAAGAGAAGACTCTGCGGCTTTTAAGATTTGCACATTAGTTACCACCCGCATTTGACAGGAACGTTTGTTCGGGACGCTGTCATAGATACCCCGTGTGTCATCTTATGTGAGCATTTCACATAATCGTTTTTGGCCATCTAAGTCAAACATTTAAAAGAAAGGTGTTTAGACCTAGGGACAGCCTGGTTTTTTTTTTTTTTTTTCTCCGCTTTATAGTCAGAAAATGAGATCTCCATCTGGCAGCCATGTTAGTATCGTCAAGAGTATTCCATGTGAAACACCATGAGCTTCGCTCATTTTACGAACTGAAGTAGGCAGATCATCTTTTATCAAGCTTCACTGTTCGCGCTTTCCGGTTTCACGTGGACGTCTAAATTAGTACTTGTCTTTCAAGTTTTTCTTCTTTTTTTCTCTCGTTTGAAATCATCAGTCTGCAGACTGTCCACTGTGACACTAACATGTCTCTATACACAACTGTCTAGTCAGAATGTCTCCAGGTTTGCGCCTTGTAAAGACGCAGCGTCTGAGTTGCTCTACGCAAGGATATCATTTTTCGGGCGCATGGTTTATACTTTTCACTGACGTCATACAGCCACACTAGATAGGAAGAAGTCTTCATAATGTTGTGCATATTAAAAGCACACAAGCTCTATATTATTTGAATATTAGTTACAGGAATTTGCTATCAGAAATAATCGACAAAAAAATTTGGATAGCACACGAGCTCTTTTTATGTCAATGTAAGTTGCAGTGATTTGCTACACAGTTCAGAAGTAATCGGAGAGCTCACTCAACATTCTTA
>JADBJO010001632.1:375000-385000 GCA_016801955.1 Conus betulinus
CGCCCTTTGCTAGCAGTTTAGAGTTCCATTGTGCACTTTGAAGGTCTTTGTCTCGTTGGTCTGACTGACTGTGCCTGCCTCCTGGTCTGAGTTGGCTGTGCACTTTGAAGGCCTTTGTCTCGTTGGTCTGACTGACTGTGTCTGCCTCCTGGTCTGAGTTGGCTGTGCACTTTGAAGGCCTTTTGTCCCGTTGATCTGACTGACTGTGTCTGCCTCCTGGTCTGAGTTGGCTGTGCACTTTGAAGGCCTTTGTCTCGTTGATCTGACTGACTGTGTCTGCCTCCTGGTCTGAGTTGGCTGAGCACGTTGAAGGCCTTTGTCCCTTTGATTTGACTGACTGTGTCTGCCTCCGGGTCTGAGTTGGCTGTGCACTTTGAAGGCCTCTGTCCCGTTGGTCTGACTGACTGTGTCTGCCTTCTGGTCTGAGTTGGCTGTGCACGTTGAAGGCCTCTGTCCCGTTGGTCTGACTGACTGTGTCTGCCTCCGGGTCTGAGTTGGCTGTGCACTTTGAAGGTCTTTGTCCCGTGGTCTGACTGACTGTGTCTGCCTCCGGGTCTGAGTTGGCTGTGCACGTTGAAGGCCTTTGTCTCGTTGATCTGACTGACTGTGTCTGCCTCCGGGTCTGAGTTGGCTGTGCACTTTGAAGGTCTTTGTCTCGTTGATCTGACTGACTGTGTCTGCCTCCTGGTCTGAGTTGGCTGTGCACGTTGAAGGGACTTTGTCCCTTTGATTTGACTGACTGACTGTGTCTGCCTCCTGGTCTGAGTTGGCTGTGCACGTTGAAGGCCTTTGTCCCGTTGATCTGACTGACTGTGTCTGCCTCCTGGTCTGAGTTGGCTGTGCACGTTGAAGGCCTTTGTCCCGTTGATCTGACTGACTGTGTCTGCCTCCTGGTCTGAGTTGGCTGTGCACGTTGAAGGCCTTTGTCCCGTTGATCTGACTGACTGTGTCTGCCTCCTGGTCTGAGTTGGCTGTGCACGTTGAAGGCCTTTGTCCCGTTGATCTGACTGACTGTGTCTGCCTCCTGGTCTGAGTTGGCTGTGCACTTTGAAGGCCTTTGTCCCGTTGATCTGACTGCCCCGAAAATTTCAGGCATCGTGTTGCACCGCTGTCCAGTCACTTCCGTAGAGTTCTGTAGTGTTTGTTCTGATCTTACATACGTAGGATACAACATTCTAAGCCCCATACTGACGACAGGTGCTTTGTCGCTAAGCCAGCGTGAGTAGATGGAGGGCGTTACCAAGTCCGACCAACCACAGTTCCCATGAAGTCGCCGATACTGGCGACCACAAAACTCGCCAAAGCATAGACGGGGAAAGAAATGCAAACAGAGGGCGACATGAGAGCAGGGCGTGGAGGGCAAAAGATTTTTAGACTGTTCGTTTAATGCTGATTAATGAGGAAGAGGAAGATGACGCTATGGGATTCTATTCTCTCTTGAGAAAGAATGACAGCGGTGTACTGTTCGCTTATTTTGAAGGTGTACTTCTTCGTCAACCAGGCCCGAGAGATATAGACATTTGCAATATTGCTGAGAAATTTCAAGCAAACCTGTCAGAGACACATCCATTAATGAAATGAAAGTCGATTTTCTGGTTTCAGTTTTTTCCAGCTGAGCCCAGGGCAAATTAAGCTCTGGGTAGGAACTGTCGGGGCAGAAAAATCCCACGCAAAATTACGCAAATGGGAATCGAACCCACGACCTTCCAGTCCAGAATCCGCAACGTCAACCACTGCTGCGCCACGGCGGCTGTTCTTGGCATGTAGTTGACTGTTGAGATGTTCTGCAAGAGACACAATAAGTAAACGAATAAATACACTAAGTGCCCGTCTTGTTTATTGTTTTTTTTTTTTTTATCTTTCTCTCATCATACTGCCAAGATTCATTGTAGGTGTTGTGGTGATACACATCCTTTACCGATTTCTCTCTCATCCCCTACTTCCCCTACCTTTCCCCCACATCTCCCTGAAAATGTGTGCTTGCCTGCACGGGCATCAGGTACACTGTTCCTGATCAAGAAAGGTAGCATAGCTTAGGCTCGCTCACTTCCACGTACTTACACACGTATGCGCGCGGACGCACACACACACACACACACACACACACACACACGCACGCACGCACGCACGCACGCACACGCGCGCGCGCGCGCGAGCACACACACACACACACACACACACACACACACACACACTCACACACACACACACACACACTCAGCAGAGAGAGAGAGAGAGAGAGAGAGAGAGAGAGAGAGAGCAGTCTGTTCAGAAAAAAATCGATTTGTTCATACATCTGCAGACGTGACATCATGCTAAAGAAATTGAAATACCATCTATCTAGAGAGGGGAGGGATGGAAAATGGGAGAAAGGGTGACACGGGGAGGGGAGGGGGGGTGCAGGGATAGGGAGTGGCAGACAATGGGAGGGCGGACGCTCAAAGAGTGGGTGTGTTCGGCTAAAGGCGGCCTTCAGAACCGTGTGCTTCTGGTATTAAAAAACAGTGTGTTTTCCACCCACCGAGGATTTTCGTTATGAGATTTGTGAGGGCACTGTTTTATTTCAGTATTGTCATTTTGTTGTTGTCGCTAAAGTCAGATCAGCCAAGTCCTTTGCAAAGAGAGAGAGAGAGAGAGAGAGAGAGAGAGAGTTTCTCTTCTTCCCTTTCTGTCTGTCTGTCTTTTCTCTGTCATCTCATTTGTTGTTGAGCCGGCTTGATTGTTAAGCTTACGTTTTATCAGTTTGCCAAAGATTGAAAATAGAAATGAAAAGAAGAGTAGTGATCAAAAGGGGATTCCCTAGCATGTAACCAAGGCGTGTGATTCCTTTGAACTCTCTTTTTTTCCAGGTCTTTTCGCTTTCAGTGTATGGAGATAAGATGGCTCGGCCAAAACTTTAGGAGTCACTTTATTGAATTAGCTTTATGTTAATTTTCATTTTATGCAAGATTGTTCAACCAGACTTTTGTTCAACTAGACTTTAGGATTTACTATATTTAAAAAAAATATATATATATATTTGTTTTCATTTTGTTTCGGCCTTGTCTGAAACAGGCTTGGCTGCCACTTCTTCTCCCCCTCCCTTCCATCTTTACTATTTCTGTCTTTCTCGTCTCTCCCTCTCCCGTGTGATGCACTTGCACGCACACGTGTTCATGATTTTGAGTGCGAATGAATCTCAAGAGAGAAAAAGATGACAAAGATTCTTTTTTTCCTTTTCTTTTTACAATGGTGAAAGCATTGGCTTAGTTAGCCATTGCTCATACTTGCCGTTACTGTTCTTTGAAGCTAGTACTAATGACACAACGAGAGAGAGAGAGAGAGAGAGAGAGAGAGAGAGAGAGAGAGAGAGAGAGAGAGACAGACAGACAGACAGACAGACAGACAGACAGACAGACAGACAGTGTTGAGGTCATATGTGTATGTGAAACATTCAGTTCAAACCATGTCCACTTCATCAGCCCAGTGTCCCTTCTGTATGAATCCCTTCAGCCCTGTGTGGTGGTGATACCGTTGCAGGAGGAGGAGGAGGAAGAGAGCTGGTTCTCTCAAATGGAACAAGAGTTGACCCTGTGATCGCCAAAACTTTCCTCTTCTTTCGTCATCAAAAGTGTTATCATCGCTGTATGCCACTGGCTCCCTCATACATTACCGACCCTCTGGGGACCAGAACAGTAAGTACATGCCCGTTTCCAGCTTTGCAGCATGCACCAGCACCGTTCTGTTCAGTGTGAACAAATGCACGCTTAATTGTCACAGCATGACGCAGATCCCAGTTTTAAGCTTTACAGCATGGAACTCCCACATATCAACAAAGAATCATTGTAAGGAGTCGCCTGTTCCTAGGTGAACAACATGCAGCACTACATCTGAAAGTTGAGACACGTTTGAGTGTCGTAACTGTAAGAAGACGTCAGTTCGAAGATTAACTATACATGTTCAAGAATTGTTACAGTCATAAGAGACCAGTTTCCAGGTCTGCAGCAGCATGAGGCGCCTGCATGTCAGGGTAGAGGATGAAGCATAGTTCAGTGTTATTACTGCAAAGAGACAACCGTTCTCAGCTTCACCGTATGCAGCTCCGACCCGTCAACTGAAAACATCATTTCCAGTGTCATAACAGAAACTAGACGCCTGTTTGCAGCTTGACGACACGCGCGGCACCTACATGTCAATAGAAAAACGACATGACAGAGTATATGTCTGTATCCAGCTTTAAAAACCTGCGGAACCAAATATTAAAGTAAAAGATAAGTGTGTTTGAGTATCCAACGAAATGGTAAGTACAGATCTACATCCAGCTTTACAGCATGCAGTGCTGTCAGGAGAAAGCAGAAGAAGGAACATGTTTCGGTGCCACAATGCCGTCATCTTACGGGCCAAGAGAAAAGCGGCATTTCTCTACGTAAATTCATCAAGGCGACAAATCGGAGGCGGTGCCGCGCAGTCTTCCTTCTCCCTAGAGGTGACGGTCTGTTTGTGTTGCGGATCGACAGCTTCAGGCGGACCGTCCTGTCTGACCAAGACTTGGCTCCAAATGGCCTGAGCCTCCCCACCCCTTATCCGCCCCTCTGCCTCCCCCTTCCTTACCTCTCCTCCCTACTGCATCATCCACCCTTTCATTTCCCCACTCGGACAGTGGTCAGCTAGCTGCTGGCTTTCCCGCCTCACTGAGCAGTGACGTGTGGGATGGTGGACGGCTCTCGGCGGACTGCCCTGTCTGGTAAGGATAGGCTTTAGCGGCTTGGGCGACTCCCCCCCACCCACCCCCCGCGTGCTCCCCCCTCCCCTCCTCCCCCTTGCCTGGTGCTGAGACTTCCTACATCGTTCGCTTGATTTCACCCACTTTAGAGTGAGACAGGTCTGGGAATGGATGAGCAAGTTATCTCAATGTCCTGTACTTGCTGAGTAAGAAAGCATCCATCAGTAACATACAGAACTGTGAATACGCAACAACTTCATGCTGAACGACGAAAAGTATTACTGGAAAAACTCCAGTTTGCTCTTGCGATGTAACCTGTTGACCGACCTTCAAGAAATTTAGTACTGGACATGTTGTGCTTCTGCCACTGTCGTTGATTCTGCCTTTATCTTTCCTTTCCGCATGTACTGTTGTCCGTTGGTCTTTCTTTCTTTCCTCACATGATTGGCTTCAAAAGTACTGCATAGTATATGCTCTTATTACACTGACATACACACACAGAGTAAGCCACCTGTCAATGTTTAATGCTGCACATCAATTCTCACTTATGTTTGTGAAGAAGAAAAATGCAAATGACGTACACGTGTTATTATATTTTGAACTGGGAAATACTCTACCACTTTTTTTTTCTGGTGTTATAGTTCACAGCGTACCTACTTTCGGACTGTAATCCGGCAAATAGTGGGACAGCGGGATTATCAACACTCTCAAGAATGGGGTCTAGCTGTTCATTGTTCAGCAGCGTTTGCATGTATTCCTTTTCATGTTTTTTTTGTTGTACTGAATGCCTTTGATTGAAATTTCACTTGTCTGTAGTCTGTTGGCAATAAATTACGCGGACTTGCTGGTGCACATAGCAATATCTAACTGCTGTAGGAATTCAATAGTTACAGTACCTTGTCATGTCTAATGTCCTACACGCCTAATATAAATATAAATAATATAGGCAATATCTAACTGCTGGAGGAATTCAACAGTTACGGTACCTTGTCATGTCTAATGTCCTACAGGCCTAATGTAGATATAAATGATATAGGCAATATCTAACTGCTGTAGGAATTCAATAGTTACGGTACCTTGTCATGGCTAATGTCCTACAGGCCTAATGTAGATATAAATAATATAGGCATGTGTCTGTCGTTTTGTTCATAACATGACCTGACTTTAGGTTCTTGTCGTGAGGACAGCCTTCATATGGCCATGTGTAGCTCTAAGAAGCAAAGAAGTTATCGTAAACGCAAACGTGTACAAGCTTGGTGATGATCAGTGTACAGCTGTTCACAATTCTTTTAAGGCGGACATAATGGGGGATAATTCTACCGATTTGTGCGGCGCTGTCATTCTTCCGTTGTCATTCTTCAAACAGACCCCAAAGTGCAGGGTAGTGGGGAATGTACTGGAAGAGGTGGAAAGCAGTTTCTTTCGGCCGCGTGGTTTACCAGAATCGCAAATGGACCGTGCGTTCTACTCTCTGGACGTCCACGGAACTGTGACTGGCCTGTTTTATATGCCGCGTAGGTTCTGAAAGGACGTGAAGCGCTCATCAGGAATCAACTAGATCGGGAAATATACCCCCCCCCCCCCCCCACACACACACACACACAACAAAAAAACACAGTTACAAGCTGCAAACGTTGCAGTCGATGGCTCAGTTACACGACCTTAAAATGTTCTTTGGGCAGGCTAGTGTACAGCAGGTGACAGAAGCAGGCACATTTCTCTGTTTCCCATTCACTACCTCTTGAGAGAGGAACAAACTAAGGCCACAGGGGGACGGTGCTTACTGGACATAGGTTCCCTTCCCACGAGGTGGTCTACTACCGGTACAAAAAAAAAAAAATTAGAGCAAGCTCAGAATCCTGGATGGTTTTGCCCCACACTTCAACATATGCTGCCTTTCTTGTACGCTGTGCCCAAACTCGGTTGTCATGAACAACGTGAACGGGTAAATACAGAGAAAAGTATGAACCGTTCTGTGCTGTGCATATATCTGCTTTGCATTGCCGTGAGAGCAGATCGTATTCAGACGTTAGCCACAGGAAGAGAGGAGGGACAAATCAGTTCAGTATTTCTCATCCAACAAGGGGCGTGACAAATACAGGCGGTGTTCAGTGTAGTGGTACGCCGTGGGGGAGATGCCTGTGAACATATGACAAAATAATGGAGTGCAGCACGAACGAGTCAGCGGTGTAATTGTTCACACCAAACAAAAAAAGCATAGCGGAGATATTCCTAACTACTGGCAAGACGAACTGAGATCAATGCTGACTTTCACACTCAAGCACACACACACACACACACACACACACACACACACACACACACACACACACACACACACACACACAGACACACACACACACACACACACACACACACACACACACACACACACACACACACACACACACACACACACACACACACACACACACACACACACAAACACACACACACATACTCACACTGGATTTAAACGGCAGACGGGTGGCAGGGTTGGTATGATGACACGTTACACGTAGCATGTACCCCAGCGTGAGAAATGGAAAGAATGAAGCAAGCAAGGAAATTGATTGATCGATACTGAACAATATTGACTGGATGACACGGGACACGACTGAACGAAGCGCCAGCTGGCAGCTCTTCAGTCGGCACTAGCCAGGTAGGCAGCCCGTGGTGTAAACGAGTGTGGATTGTAAAGCACTTAGAGTTTGGTGTCTAGCCGAGGATAGACACTATATAAGTATTCATGATGATAATAATAATAGTTTGTCTTTGCTGTTCTCTATTATACTAATCTTTTAGACCTACGATATATCCATGCATGCTTGAAAAAACATGCACCAAGATATGTAACTTTACATTATCGTATCAAGGAAACAATTTGTCTTTGGACATAAAGTGCTTACAGATCTATAGTCTTGTACACCTTTGCAACCTCGACATGTGAAGCGTAAAAGGGGGAAGACAAGAGAGAAAGCTGAAAATACAGTCATGAGGAACAACCCAAACACTGAGCCACGATACTCGGATACACTCTTCCCCCTCTCCTACATCCGCACCCCCCTACACCCCCTACACATACAGATACTCACGCACTCTCTCTCTCTCTCTCACACACACACCACACACACACACACACACACACACACACACACACACACACACACACACACACACACACACACACACACACAGACAGACAAAGAAAGAGAGAGAGAGACAGGGGGAGACAGTGAGAGAGAGAGAGAGACAGAGAGAGGCAGGCTAAACTGAATTAAAATGTAATGCAGTAAATGTCAGTAGAAACCAACAACAACCTTCATTTATCACATTCTATTGTCTTCCCCTTCCCTCACCCCACCCCACCCCCCCCCCCACCCTCTCTCTCTCTCTCTCTCTCTCTCTCTCTCTCTCTCTCTCTCTCTCTCTCTCTCTCTCTCTCTCTCTCTCTCCTCCTACAGTTGCTGTCGGTCCTTTCACCCCTCCATTTCCAAGGTCCTCACAGAAACATATCGAATCATTTAAAATGTATGAATAAAAACTATTGTAAGCATACTTGCACGCAATATTTATACACGCGTGCGCGCTCGCGTGCACACTCCCTCCCTCCTCCCTCCCTCGCTATCTCTCTCTCTCTCTCTCCTGAGCGCGCGCTCTCTTGCACGCGTGCGCCTACACTAACATGTTCCTGCACACGTGGCTGCGTTGCACACAGACAGACAGGCACGCACGCACAAACCCACGCACGCGCACATACCCCCCCCCCCCCCCCCCCCCCCCCCCCCCCACACATAATATGGGCCCACATACGCTGGTACGCATAAACATTAATTTTGTGTGGCCTCGTGTCTACGTAACAAATGGGGAAAACAGAGATCACTAGAATATGAAACTGGCTGATGTATTTCTCATGCAGCTGAAAAAAAAAAATTGGAGTGGCGTTGATGGGTGGAAGGTGGGTCGAAAGGGTTGGGGAAGGGGAGGGGGGAAGGAAAGGAGTGTAGGATTGGGGAAGCCTTGCTTTAGAGCGGAACAATGCTAATGTCTGTTTAGAATAAATGTTTTAAACATTTACAGAACAGAAACTGTTAAAAGAAACCAAACAAAAGCGCCGTTTTCATCCACCTCATCCTCATCCATCAGCATTTAGAAAAAGTCTTAAACCCTGAGGCTCATAATGCCCTTCTGTCATGGTAACCCCAGCTTCGATTGCTTGTCCACATCTGTTGCTTAGCATTGGTTCTGTTGGGGTCACCGATAACGGCAAATTCATGGGGACTGTCGTTGGACGGACGTGGTGGCGCCCTCGTGAGAGTGAGGTCACTCGCGCCGGGTCCGCAACTAATCAATTATTCCTCCCCGGCTTGGAGATGATATGTTTGACCGTCATTTGGCGAACAACCCACTCTGTGCCCGTGGTAATGCAGCGAAACCGCTGATCGTTACTTATCATGTTGTCATCACTTGAATGTCGCTTGGGCAAAAACAATTTCATCATTACCTCCAGACATCACCCAATTACATGTTCTGTTGAAGAGCAGTTCTGACCTCCAAAACGAGACAAATGAATATTGACTTTAAAACAGTTCATGGATTCATTTACATTTTTATTTGTGGAGAAGAGGCGTGACATGATTGCTACTGCTCTCACCTCTTGAAAAGCTCTGGTCATGTAAAACATGTGACGACAACCAGATTTAGACAGGCCACTCGGCTGGGAATAGCACTTACTTGGAGCTTTCGACAGACCTCAGTCCGTCTTCTTCAGCGGTGGTGTTGCTACTGGGTGAAGTGGAATTCAGTGCACACGACCACGGGTCGAAACCCTGGTCATGTGACTGAACAATGAGGGTGTTGTACACCGATGGCAAGGTGTGTCTGCCCCGGTCCCGGTTGAGTGTGGGTTTTGTTGGCGGCAATATGGATAGCCTCCTTCACCCTACGCTGAAACCATCTACTGTCACGGTCGAGAACGCTGATGTTGTCATATTCAAACTGATGTTGCTTGGGGGTAGGTGGGCGCGCCTACTGGTGATGATTCCCTTTTGTGTTCTGTCAAGCGTTTTCGAAGGTTTCTCTCAGTTTCCCCGACATAGTTCTCTTCACAGTCACGACAGTCTATTTGGTAGATAACTCCAGACTTGTCCAGTTTGTCAGTTTTGTCCTTGGGGGCGACCAGCTGGCTGCGGATGGTGTTGATCAGTTTGGGATGTACGGAGACGCCGGTTTTCGTGGTCTTCCTGCTCAAGGCTTCAGTCATACTGCAGACATGTCGCAACTGACATGTTCAGATCA
>JADBJO010001632.1:390000-460000 GCA_016801955.1 Conus betulinus
ACACACACACCTTCAGTGAAAGGTGGTGCATGTGTGGACCTTACAGGCCAGCAAAGTGGGCAGTGATTGTCCTGCAATTTCCTGTTCGGGGACTTCAGTCCCTGTCTCATCAGGATGTGTTGGCTACAGCTCCTGTCACTTCTCTTCTGTCCTGGTGCCTCCGGCGCCACACAATCAATGCACACGTAAGCAAGCGCGCGCGCGGAAATACTTGTGCGTATGCTCACGCAAGCAAACTTGGCGCATAGTCATGAATGTACTCATGCATACATAAACAGGCACATATATTCAGTTAACGTTATACAGATGCACACACAAAGATACACAGACACACAAATATTCAGACAGACGCCCACAAACATGCGCGCGTGTACTCTCTCACACACACACACACACACACACACACACACACACACACACACACACACACACACACACACACACACACACACACACACACACACATACACACACACACACGCATTAGACTGTCATACACTGGCGGATACGAACAAAGACACACACACGGACACGCAGACAGATATGTATGCAGACAGACAGACAGACACACACACACGCACACTTACTGTCGCTCTCTCTCTCTCTCTCTCTCTCTCTCTCTCTCTCTCTCTCTCTCTTTCTCTCTCTCTCTCTATCTTACACACACACACACACACACACACACACACACACACACACACACACACACACACACACGTACATGCACAGACGGTGACACACATATGCACACGTCGCGTGCACGTAGGCAAACACATGTAGTGGTTTCCTTGGTGCCTAGCTGACAGAGGTCCATGTAGATCACAAATTACATGAATAATGAATTAAATGGTAAACATAACGGTACCCAACTCAACAGCACATAGCCACCTTCACTAGGCCTGCACTAAAATGATTGTTGTAAAACAAAGACGATCTTGCCAATCGCTCTGATTACAAACCTATCACAGTACCGTCCCGTTTGTCAAAACCTCTTGAAAGGCTTGATACTATATATGTATATTCTCATCTGAAATATTATATCATTCAGAAATCATTAAGGGTTTCGGTTAAATCGCTCTTGCCATATTTCGTATACGACTTATCTATTGGTGTCTTTTAAACGCAATAGATGCTGGTTTTAGAAGTTTGTTTGCTGATAAAGCATTTGACATTTTCTTGAAAAAAGTTGATGCAAGATAAAACTATTAAAGCCTTGTCTCACTAGTCATCTGTGACATGTTGAGAATAGTTCAACAAAGTAAAATTCGCTCCTTTTAAAAGTTCAGTGTTTAAAATTTATTGCTATAAGAGTCAATGCTAGGAGCCCTCTTATTGTATTAGATTTATGTAAATGTTGTGCTATTACACATGTACCTTGTTGTTGTGAAATGGTTACTGATGACACTCATTGCGGTCATACAGTGGTAATCCCACTGACTTGACAGGTGTCCTGCAAACAAATATCAGCAAGTTAATCACCACATGGCCCTCAATACTAATAAAACGAAATATAGGCTTTGGACCACACGCCCAAAGAGGGCAGAAAAAGTGTTCATATTTGCTAGGTTATAAGTTCAAGAACATAGATCTGAACAGCAAGCATCGCACAAAGTCTTGGGAGTTATCATCGACGTTGCCGACTTTGGAAAACTCATTTCTAAAAGTGTTTCAGCTTTGAAAGTTGTCCATGTCCTCAATCTTCAGCCTTGAACAAGATCCATCCGGGTGCGAAGCGTTTGATACTAGTGAAGCTAATCTGAAGATGAATAAGTCGTTTACAAAAGTCCCATAAATTAATTGAGATGAATTCCAATACTGGACAGGGAATGATTCAAAAGTTGATGTATTATTCCACGTACAGTTTCGGTGCTATACATTTCGATGGAGAGTTGGGGGATAGGAGAGAGCATTGGATGTTTCGCATTCTTTAAAAAACTGCGTCCCTCGGAATAATCATTTTTATTAAAGGACAAAGAATTAGATGGAAACCCCCCCCCCCCCCCCCCCCCCCCCCCCCCCTCCCCAAATTCCATCTCACGTTGCTAATACCTTCTACGTATTTTCATGTCTTACGAAAAATGATTACATGTTTGTGACTTGCTCTCTCTCTCTCTCTCTCTCTCTCTCTCTCTCTCTCTCTCTCTCTCCTCTCTCTCTCTCTCCCCCCCTCTCTCTCTCTGTGCGTGCGTGCGTGCTTGTATGTGTGTGTTCAAAACTAGGTACGTACTTTGTCATATTCATTTTACTGTTTGTTGTTATGCATGCTAATTTTTGTACGTTGGGGCACATTTCCAGATATTTCCCAAGCTCAGCCCACCTCCCACCCCCACTGTCTCCTTCCCCTTTCATTATTATTATTTTCATTTTTATTTATTTAATTTTATTTTGTTTGTTTATTATTGTCTATGTTTTTTTTTTAATGTTCATTTCTCTTCTATTTTCACTCGATGTTCCATTATGATTGCATGACCGCCTTGTTTGCTTGTTTGCTTTCTTACATTATCTCATTTCACTGCATGTTGTAGTCCCTACTCAGGGCGAGGACTGGATGTAAAAAGTACGTCAGTGCTTATCTATTATCCTCGTAAATAAAGAATTTTGTCTTGTCTTGTCTTGTCTTCCCTCTCCTTCTCCTTCTCTTTCTCCGTCTCTTTCTTGACTTTCCTTTGTCTACTTCTCTGTCTCTCTGTCTCTCCTCTCCTTCCTCTCTCCTTCAGTCTTTTCCCCACTTCCCCGTATATCTCTCCCTGCCTGTATACTCTCTCTCTTTCTCTTTTTCACTGTCTGTCTGTCTGTCTCTCTCAAAGAGAAGATCCCATAACAATTTCAGCTAGTATGATGGATCAAAATATTACATCATTTGTAAGATATAGTGCAAAAAAAGAGAAAAAAAACAGAGAGAGAGAGAGAGAGAGAGAGAGAGAGAGAGAGAGAGAGAGAGAGAGAGAGAGACCAACAAATCAATCTTTGATTTTATTTACAATATACATACACTGCTGTGTTTTTTCTGCGTTTGTCCATAGGCAGATGATTGAAGAAAAATGAGAGCTTTTCTGAAGTGTGTGTGTGTGTGTGTGTGTGTGTGTGTGTGTGTGTGTGTGGTGTGTGTGTGTGTGTGTGTGAGAGAGAGAGAGAGAGAGAGAGAGAGAGAGAGAGAGAGAGAGAGAGAGAGTCAGTTTTCAGTGACTCTTTCTTTTTCTATCCTTATCACCCTCTCCCTCTCTCTGTTTTTTGTGTATGTGCGCGTGAATGTGTGCGTGCGCTTGCGCGCGCGCGTTTGTGTGTGTAGAGTTGCGGTAAACAGAATACCGATACTGTTAGCTTCTAACGATGCTGACGTTTTGTTTAAAGGCAGGCCGGCCACGTAGACCACAAGAGGCTTGATAGACAGAGGCCGTGATAGTGAACTCTCTGAGATGCCTCTCCCTACCCAACCTGTACCGTTCGTTTCTCTGTGTTGTCCACGATTAACTCTCGAAGTGTCTGTAGGCGTGGTGATGATTGGGTCTTTTGTGGGCTGGATTGGCGACACTGTTTATCTCTCTCCGTTCTTATTGCTGGGTCTGAAATTCCATCTGACTAAACGGAAGATGAGGGCGGCCCTTGATTGATGGAGTGGAGCTGTCTCAAATTCCATCTGATTGAACAGAAAATGAGGGCGGCCCTTGATTGATGGAGCGGAGCTGTCTGAAATTCCATCTGATTGAACGGAAGATGAGGGCGGCCCTTGATTGATGGAGCGGAGCAGACTGATCAAGTGCTGGAATCAAATCCCCCATAGCGGCTCCGTTTAAGGTTGCGGTGTAAATTGATATCAGAGTTGCTCATTGTGTTATTTTGCAAGTTTTTTTTAAAAATTTATTTATACATGATTTTTTTTTCAAAGAAAGGATCATATAGAATGACTGTACGAAAACGCACTTCCAGACAGCAGAAGACAGACAAACACACACATACACACACATACATACGCACGCACACACGCACACACGGACACACACACACACACACACAGACACACAGACGCACACACACAGACGCACACACAGGCACACAGACACACACACAGACACCACACACACACACACACACACACACACACACACACACACACACACACACACACACACACACACACGTGTGCGTGTGTGCAGGCTTGCACGCACACGCATACGCACACATATGTAAAAATCATGCTGTACTCGATAAACCGAAAAAACGAAAAATCTGTTCCGATTCTCTCGCTTTTATGAGCAGTAAATGAAATGCATACTAGAAAAATTGGGGGAAAGGTAACAAATAAAGAGACAAGTAAACTCAACATGAAGAAAGAAATAATCCGAAACCCAGAAACAGTGTATGATTGAAAAATTATAGTTTAGTGAAACTGGTTCAAATGAACAGTATAAATGTACAGTTCCTGAAAACCCGTGTTCATTGACCTACTGTTTTTTTTTCCTCGTTCAAACTCACGGGGTAAACATTCTTTTCTTGTGATTTTTTCTTTTTTTTTTCCGTCTGTTTTGCCCCCTTGCAACAATGTTCTCATTTGTTTAAAACGGAAATTTTGATGCACATCACATTAATCCAAGTAAAAGTGTACAATTTACAGAGAGTATGTGGATAAAACAAAACAAACAAAAAACAACAACAAAAAAAAAACAGACAAAAAAAAAATCTCCCTCCCTCCTCTCCTCCTCCTCTCTCTCTCTCTCTCTCTCCTCTCTCTCTCTCTCTCTCTCTCTGTGAGTGAGTGAGTGAAAGAGAGAGAGAGTGTGTATGTGTGTGTGTGTGTGCGTGCGTATGTGTGTGTGTGTGTGTGTGCGTGTGTGTGGTGTGTGTGTGTGTGTGTGTGCGTGTGTGTGTGCGTGTGTAAAAACACTAAAGCGTTGAAGTGAAGAGGAATGTCCAAATCATTGTTTTCTATGAAATTACATACTCGCATACAAAAAGCGAACAAATGTTTTTATCAGCCTGTTAGCTTTTGGGGGAGGTGGTGGTGATGGTAAGGGGGGTGTGGAAGAAAGGGGGTGGGGAATGAAAGGAGAGAGGGATGAAAGGGGAAGACGTGGGGTTGGAGACGGTCTTTTGATGTCCGTTCGTTTCTAAGCTTTATCTGTTGCTGCTGTGTCCCCAACTAGTTTTCCTTGAACTGAGACTGATTCGCGCGCGCGCGCGCGCGCGCACACACACACACACGCGCACACACACACACACACACACACACACACACACACACACACACACACACACGCACACACTTACACACACACACTTACACACACACACATACACGCACGCACATACGCACGCACCCACACAGACATACACACACACACACACACTCCCCTGATGATCAGACCAAGTCGATTAGATGGCTCAGTCAGGTTGTCAGGAATTCAATTCGTCTGCCTCCCCTGCTGTTTCTATCGCCAGCAAGTCAGAGGGACACTTTAGAGTTAACAAGGCTGTATCGCAACGCCTACATCGTGTGTGTGTGTGTGTGTGTGTGCGTGCGTGCGTGCGTGCGTGCGTGCGTGCGTGCGTGCGTGCGTGCGTGCGTGTGTGTGTGTGTGTGTGTGTGTGTGTGTGTGTGTGTGTGTGCGCGCGTGCGTGCGTGCGTGCGTGCGTGCACGCATGTGTGTGTGTGTGTGTGTGTGTGTGTGTGTGTGTGTGTGTGTGTGCGCGCGTACTTGTGTGTGTGAGTGTGTGTGTGTGTGTGTGTGTGTGTGTGTGTGTGTGTGTGTGTGTGTGTGTGCGTGCGCGCGCGCGCGTGCTTTTTTGTGTGTGTGCGTGTGTGTGCGTGCGCGTGCGCGAGCGTGTGTGTGTCTGGTTGTGTGTGCGTGCGTGCTCGAGCGCGCGCACACGCGCGCGCGCGCGTGTGTTTTTTTGGGAACATGGTACTGATATGCTAATTCAGCAAGAAAAAAAAAGGATAATCGGCATGGCCTGGATTTGGGACGAATTACCATTCGTTTCCTCCCACTTAGCCCACACACTCACCCCCCACCCCCACCCGGTAACTTTCCCCCGCCCCAACTTTTACCCCTGCCAGCTCCCCTTCCGCTCTACCCATTCCCAACACCCTCCTTCTCCTCCCGTGGCCTTCTTTCTCTTCCAACCACTTCCAGGGGACATAACTTCTTCCATCGGCCTTTGTTCTGAAGTTGAGGATCACCAAGCACACCAGTGCTTCATCTTCCTGTCATCACCTTCCAGCCGGCCTCTGCTCCGCCTCTTTCCACTCCTATCCTCGCATGCTCTCTCTCTCTCTCTCTCTCTCTCTCTCTCTCTCTCTCTCTCTCACTCTCTCTCTCTCTCTCTCTCTCACACACACACACACACACACACACACACACACACACACACACACACACACACACAAACATGTACAAACACACAGAGACTCAGACACAGACACACACACATGACATAGATACATAAAGACACACACATGTACACACACACACACACACACACACACACACACACAAACACTAACAAACATGTACAAACAAACACACACACACACACACACACACACACACACACACACAGAGACATAAAGACACATACACATGTACAAACACACATACTCGCACGCACACACACACACACACACACACACACACACACACACACACACACACACACACACACACACACACGCACACACACACACACACACACACACGTGAATATATTACAAACCTCTCTTTTTTTTTTTTCGTTTGTATATATTTGTTTATCTGTGCGCGTGTCCTACTTCCTGCTTCTTTTTATTTGCATTTGATCTCTGTCTGTCTGTCTCTCTCTGCCTGTCTATTGGTGAAGGAGCAGAAATACTTCAAACCTGAATCTATCTGTCAATAATCTGATTTGTCACATGTCTTTTGTATTACCGTCATCATCTTTCGCTGAAACCCTTGTTCATATCCAGTTTGATTGGTGCTTTTCTTTGGTTGCTGTATACTGCAGTATTGTTTTCTGACATGGCTTTCCAGGGTTTTTTTTTTTTTTTTTAGATGAAATGGGTTTCTTTTCCTTTGTATTTTTCTTTTTTTTTTTTTTTTTTTAAACGAGCGAAGTAAATCATTTCCAACAGGGTAGATGGCAGTGTTTAGAGTACAGCCATAGTTTTGGACCGCCTGAAGCAACACACACACACACACACACACACACACACACACACACACACACACACACACACACACTCACGCGCATATACACACTTCTGGTGGAAGATTTAAATTGATACGAAAATGTGATAGGTGTCTGTATTTGTTCTTGACGGGGGACGTTTTCCTATAGCAGTCCATCGGTTCAGTCACTCCATGTGGATTGAAGAGATAACATTTCAACTGTTGATATATGTCCAAGTTACATTAGGAGGTGAATTCAAACCACTGCATCTTCATCTCTTAATATATCTCCAAGTTACATTAGTAGTGAAAACGAACTATTGCAGTATATTCGCTTACATATCTTCAAAATTCAGCAGGAAGTGAATACAAACCATATCAGTACATTATTTTATATATCTCCAAATTTCTTTAAGAAGTGAATACAAACCATTGCAGTACATTTTGTTTATATATTTCCAAGTTTCTTTAGGAAGTGAACCCAAACCACTGCAGTTTTTATCTATTGATATACATTCACGCTGTATCACAGAATTATCCAAATTGGTACAGTTCGTCTGTTGACATACCTCCACGCTGTATCACGAAGTGTACTCACATTTCTAGGTCATCTGTCAGATTTCAGGTCATCTGTTGATATCTTTCCATGCTTTATCACGAAATGTACCCACATTTCTTCAGGCCATCTGTTGATATATCTCCGCGCTTTATCACGAAGTGTACCCACATTTCTACAGGTCATCTGTTGATATATCTCCACGCTTTTCCCCGTAAGGTGTGGCAGGCCCTACAAGACCATGCCAAACGACCGACGACACAACACGAGAAGTTCACTTGGACTGTTCGTATAGTTGGCCGATCCAATCAGACATCGGCAGGTGTCCCATGAAACATGAGAAGAGTTCACTTTGCTTGTTCGTGCAGTTCACCCATTGCTTGAAAGCAGCGAGTTGGTCCCCATCTCATAAAGATATCCGAGCATCGTCTGTCTCACTTTTAGGGCTAAACCCAAGGACATCCAGCAGTTTTTTCTTCTTCGGCAAAAAGTTTACTGTGCAGATGCGTGCCATGTGAACAGAAACATCATGATATACCCACGCATTCTCAAACAATCTATCCATCCAAGCACACACACACATACATACAAGCATGCACGCACAAGAACATACCCCGCCTCCCCTCTTCCCCCTCCCCCCCCCCCCCCCCCCCCCCCCCCCCACACACACACACACACGCACATTCTCACATGCACACTAATGGTTAAATTAATTCTGAGATATCCGAAGATTTATTGAATATTATTGATAACGGATAGCATCTTCAGTCGCTACAACTTCCGTTTTAAAGTCAACTATTTTCAACCTGATATGGTCGACTATATCTCTCTCTCTCTCTCTCTCTCTCTCCTCTCTCTCTCTCTCTCTCTCTCTCTCTCTCTCTCTCTCTCCATGTAATGATGCATGTATGCGTGTATGTATGCATGGACATATGTATGTAACTATCCATCTCTCTCTCTCTCTCTCTCTGAGTGTGTGTGTGTGTGTGTGTGTGTGTGTGTGTGTGTGTGTGTGTGTGTGTGTGTGTGTGTGAGTGTGTGTATGTGTGTGTACATATACATACACGCACAGAGAGAGAGAGAGAGAGAGAGAGAGAGAGAGAGAGAGAGAGAGAGAGAGAGAGAGAGAGAGAGAATCTCTATTGTCCTCTTCTACAGCTTCCCCAAGAGTACTGTTTCTTAATGAACTGTTTNTCAACAACATTATTTCTGTTCCGTCGTTCATTCGCATCGCTGTATACTGGTTTGAAAAATTTGCTTCCCAATGTTCCCATTAGGAGAACTTTGGTACACTAGGTATAACTGGAATGCTTTCGGACTCAGCATTTATTTTGTACACAAGATTCTCTGTACAGGTGTAGACAAGTTGAAGCGATGTATTTTTTTTAAAAGGTCGTTTGGGAAATTCTGTATGAAACATCATGGACATTTCATGCCTTACTGAGCTGTGCGTTTGGCAACTTCCTGACAACACAGTTTGTTTTTGTCTAAGATTAACCATTTACTGGATGCCAAACAGTCATTGTTCAGTGGAATTAAAGGCAAGCGCAATGTGAAACGAGAAACAAGCAGTGGGAGCAAAGTCACAAATTGAACCCAATATTGAATCATGAAATGCATGTAGAATAGCTGAAACATTCTGAAAGGTACACCCTGCATCATATTGTGAAAAGTACCTTGCCATAAGATGTGGATATTCGACGAAAGATGCTGAGGTATACCATTTTTTGAATGCTCTTAAACACACTTAATGTTTTTTTTTTTTCCCCCGAAGAATTCAGTTTTGTGTGTGTGTGTGTGTGTGTGTGTGTGTGTGTGTGTGTGTGTGTGTGTGTGTGTGTGTGTGTGTGTGTCCAACCTCCAATCTTCCCCACGTTTTTCTTTTGTTCCTTTTTTTCCATTTGATTATGGGGCCCTCAATCCTTTTTTTCCCCGCTGTCATTTGTTTTTGGCTTTTTTTTTTCTGGAAAAGTGTAGAGATTAGTTAAAAGCAATGTCTTTTCTTTTCTTTCTTTTCTTTCTTTTTTTGAAATAACAGGTCGTTTTTTGGAAATTCTAGAAGAAAATTGTTGACATGTCATGCCTTGCTGATAGGAGGCGACTTCCTGACACAACACTGTTTGAATTTAAATTTCAGGCGCTGTAGAAGTGACGCAATGTTGTTCATGTCTTGATGGTGTCACTATCTTCAGGAACACCTGGAGCCAAGTTTCTAATTTCACAATTCACAATTCATGACCAACAGCACAATCGATGCCCTGTAAATACTTCTTGAATCATTTTTGTTGTTGATTGAACTAAAATCTATGAGCATTTTTTTTTTTTCTGAATTTTACGGTTTAATATTCAATAAGTGTTCTTCAATTCAACTTTGAATGAGCCCTCAGATATTTCATTGGGGGCTTATCAATCAGAATATTGGCGTTCGAACCGTTTTTCTTTAGACAGTATGCTAAAACCCTTAAATACATGATTTTTTTTGTTTTTTTCCCTAGTTTTTTTTTGTGTTGTTGTTGTAGTCTTAGTTGCAAAGTGAAACGACTGCAGGCGGAAATCTAGAAAGTGTTTCTCCTTCATTCAAATATTGGTTAGCAGGAGCAACAAGTATAAGCCTTGGACCATCATGATCTTTAGCGCTGTTTATCAAGGACCACCATGTATTGCATTGTGCCAGTGATATTACAATTTTGATCCACACAGATGTTTTGTATAAAATTGAGAGATCTTTTGTTCTTTTTCTTTTCGTTAAACGCATGGATCAAAATTGTAATATCACTGGCACAATGCAATACATGGTGGTCCTTGATAAACAGCGCTAGAGATCATGGATGGTCCAAGGTTTATACTTGTTGCTCCTGCTAACTATTATTTGAATGAAGAAGAAACACTTCCTACACGTGTGCAGATTGATGTGAATGATGACAACTTTTTGATCGAACGATATGCTATACACGTGACACCACGTTTCTCCAAGTTAGGAGCTCAAGGCGTAAATTGAGAAACACATCTAACAATGCCTGTACATTGCTTTAAACCTGAGCCTATCATGGACACCAAGATCAGAGTGTATAAATCCATGGCACATACGACCTCCTGTATGGGTCTGAGTCATGGGTCACCTACCATCACCACCTGAGACTCCTTGAACGCTTCCATCAGCGCTGCCTTCGCTCCATTCTCAATCGTCACTGGAGTGACTGCGTCACCAACGTTGAAGTCCTCCAACAGGCGGAACTCACCAGTATCGAGGCCATGCTACTGTTACACTGGGCAGGGCATGTCTCCATGAAGGAGGATCATCGCCTTCCCAAGAGCATCGTGTGTAGCGAACTCTCCGCCGGTCATGGCAACAGAGCAGCACTGAAGAAGCGATGCAAAGAGTGTTTAAAACACACACACAACACACACACACACACACACACACACACACACACACACACGACTTGGTGCTGTTATTTTGACCATCGCCGGTGGTCCTCCCTGGCTGTGGATGGCAGCACCAGGCGTCACACCATTAACAAGACTGTCTCCTCCTTCAATAACATCCACAGAGCCATCCTTGGGAACAAACAGCACGAGAGGAAGAACCGTGCTGCTGTGACATTGAACCCTGATGGAATAGCTCTTGTTTAAAAAAAAAAAAAAAGACATAAGGCCTATTGAATGTGCACGCTTGAAGCATACTGACTTTGAACTAAAATATCGTTGTTGCTTTTCAGACCAATTTTCTAGAATGAAAACTAAGAAATGAGTGATATAACAACATGTATTGTAAATAGATAGAAAACGCCAACTTGAGCATTAACAATTTCCTCAGAGGAAGTGGAGAATTTATGACGTGTAATACATTCATGCCGTTTTTAATTCAATAATGTCAAATTTGATTTTTTATACAATATCAAAGAGTACATTGAAAGAGATGGAATAGAGCTAAATGTTAATAACAACAGTTTTGTGGACATATTGTATGCACTTGAACTCATTTATGGTATACATGAGGGATTAAAGTTGTTCTCTGCAGTGTTGACACAAAGTGGTAGTAAACCCCACTTTTGTTTGAAATGGTGTCAAAACTTCTTAAGTATCGCTATTCCTTGGAAAACTACATTTTTCAAAATTCACAAATTCAAAACTGCTAGGTCAAAATGGCTACAGGCAATACTCGTACTGACTCTTACCACAAATATTGTTACATTTCGTGGGTGTATATCTGCTACAACAATCTTAACGTTGTGCAATGAGACAAGAGATTTGAAAGAACATTCATTGTAGTAAACATAGCTATCAATGTCAGATTTTTAGTGATTTTGTACTTTTTGTGATTGTGGATATATTGGAGATAGGTATTACGCTTGACTTCATAGAGAAAATTTGTCAAGCTGTACATCTACAGACGCAAAATAGAGAAGTGTACACTGAATACATTTGGCGATAAAAGACAGTTGCATGCGGGAGATAAGACGGGGCACAGAAGCACTTATTAATCATGAAGGTCCAAGTTATCAACAGACTGGAACATTTGTACATATGTATTTCTGATTGTTCTGTAGGTATACAGCAAACTCTTCTTTTTCGTTTATGTCATTTATACCCCACACCCATTGTAAAAGCATTTTGGGTCATCTATCTATGGATTAACCGTTGCTTTCGGTTGACAGTTATGCACATTTTTTGTTGTTGCTTTCCTTGTTTTGTTTGCTCCATTGTAAGTTCTGTATTCTTTTGATTCTTCTGTGGACTATATCAACGGGATCTTCCTGACATTGGGCTTGTACTTTTCTTCACATTTACATATGCTCTTTTATTGTTTGGAAAACAAATGTAACAGGCATATTAAAGATGTCCGCAATTAGCATGCTAGACACTGTCCTTTGCATTTATCGTATGAAAAGGGAGGTAATACGCTTTTTTCTTCCGAGGTTTTTATTTTTTAAATTTTCATCGAATGATAAACAGTGCTATATCATTTTCTTAACATTGCTTACTTTTTTCAGTATGATGTTACATTTTTTTTTTTATATTTACAATGCAAACGAAATCGCTTCGGACTTTTTCTAGGACATTTCTTTCATAATAAGTTGTATAACCGGCATGTGATTCTTAGCTGATGACCCAGAATTACGGTTCTTTGTAGTCGAAATTACAATTGACTACTTTCATATGTTTTGTGGGATCTTCATTTTATCCCCTTTTTTTCTAGGTGACGGGACGGAAAAAACGCACTTAGTACTTCCATTTTTGAAACTACTGACATGGGTCGATCGTTGATAAGACATGCCATCTAAAGCTACAGAAGATTTTTTCTTTTAGTTGAAAAAGATTTTGTGAATTATTTGGACTGAATTAGAGCATCAGATAGTGAGAGTATCGTCAGTCAGAGGGTTATGGTCATATCTGTATGTTCATCTTTCTTCCGGATCTGAATACAGCAAACGTTCAAAGTTTGTGTTTTCTCATTCAGAATGACATGTCAGATGTTTCGTGTCTGTATGAAATAGATCTGTACTTTGTACCCATTTCCCCAGGCTTAGACTATGTTCCTACTTTAGATCGATCTTTTATTTTAAAGAGTTCTTTGTTAGAAAACTCAATCCAAAAATTTCTCTTTGCAAAAACTCTATTATACCGCTGTTTCATCTCTTCAGCTTCTACAAATGCTTTATTTATTTAAAGGCAGACATTCAATATTTATTTGTTGAGTGCAACAGCTGGTGTACATCTGTCTAAGCACCTCCAATGTCCACCACATTCATGATGTGTAGTTGATACACATTAAAAAAAAAAAAGAAAAAAAAAAAGAAAAGAACGCCATTTGTCTGTAAATGTAGCGGGCAAGGTTAGATCGGGAAATACATGTATCTTCATACTGAGAAAAATTCGGAAATAAATACGCTGGTTCATTTTGAAAGAAGTACATGTATCTTCATGCTGAGAAAAAATCAGAAATAAATACACTGGTTCATTTTGAAAGAAGTATACGTATCTTCATGCTGAAAAAATCGGAAATAAACACACTGGTTCATTTTCATAGGAATACATGTATCTTCATGCCGAGAAAAAAAAGAAAACAAATACACTGGTTCATTTTGAAAGAAATGCATGCATCTTCATGCTGAGAAAATTTGGAAATAATGCACTGGTTCATTTTGAAAGAAATACGCGCATCTTCGTGCTGAGAAAATTTGGAAATAAAGACACTGGCTGATTTTGAAAGAAACACATGTACCTTCATGCTGAAGAAATTCGAGAACAAATACACTGGTTCATTCTGAAAGAAATACATGTATCTTCATGCTGAGAAAAATCGGAAATAAATACACTGGTTCATTTTGAAAGATCGTCAGACGACACCGCAAAGTAACACAGAGAATAATTAGTACCTTGTTTTCATTTTCATTCCGCAAAACGGAAGCTCTTCTTGTCTCATTTTTTTTTTTCTCTTTTTCAGTTCAGTTGGAAGATGATCATCCTCTAGAATTATATAACCGATAGACCACGAGCTGTTTAGTTGATATTGGTGTTTAAAAGACACAGCTAACATGGTGTTTCCGTAAATTGGAAACATCTGGCGTCCTGCGGACAGAACCATCGTTTATAGATTGTTATATACTGCTTATCTTTAAATTCCCCCCCCCCCCCCCCCCCCCCCCCTGGCGTTCCCTTTGCCACAGTGCATACTGAAATCAACTAAGATAATCCACATTAAAGACAAATAAGACACACACCCCCCCCCTCTCTCTCTCTCTCTCTCTCTCTCTCTCTCTCTCTCTCTCCTTCTTCTTCTTTCTTCTTCTTCTTCTTTTTTACATTCAATTCTTGTTTGAATCGGGCGTGTGTCATTGACTCGGTCAGTATCATCACTCTGGTGACTACTGAGAAGAAGGATGTCACGCTAGCAGTTGTAGTTTGACAAATATATTATCTCCCCTGCATCAGCGTGCGTGTCTCTCTCTCCCCCCCCCCCCCCCCCCCCCCCCAGATGAAATGAATAACTGATGAGTAATCTTAGCACGTCTGGTGTATATTATCGCCCTTTACACTTTCTGGGATGGTTGGGAACAGCGTGACCATAGAAGATGGCGATAATTTGTAGGATGGCATTGAACATGATGCTTATCTGTGTTTTTATCTGTTTGTGTTTTTATCCATCTCCTGCTTATCTCTTTTATTTTACGTACGCATTTACTGTGTGGTTGCCTGAATGTAATATTTCGATTGTCGTTGTTTTCATTTGTTTACTTTTAGGGGGCGGGCGGGAGAGGGAAGGGGGTTGTACTTTCACTGTTTCTGATTGAGCTGTATTTGCTTCTTTACGTCACACAATATTCATTTATCTTGTGTAAAACGTGTGTGAATATCAGTTGTCCACGGTGTTACGTTAGAAGACTGACTAATAACTGTCCTTGTTCTTCGTTCTTTTCCTCGTTTTTCTTTTATTCTTCCTGTCCTTTCTTTTACACACACACACACACACACACACACACACACACACACACACACGCACACACACAGACCACACACACACACACACACACACACACACACATGCACGCACACACACGCACACACACACACACACACACACACACACACACACAGGGGTAAAGGGGAAATGCCTTCTGTTTGGAAGCGATCAATTGTTATTCCTATACATAAGCAGGGAAAGCCTAAAGCAGATAGAAACAGCTATCGACCCATCTCGTTAACATCACACGTTTGCAAACTTATGGAGAATAATATTAAACAGATTAGTCCATTTTTGCGAAAAACAGTGCATTATACCCCCTAAATCAAGCAGGCTTTCGGAAAGGCCGATCAACTACAGGACATCTAGTAAAACTAACAACACAGATCAAACAGCAGTTCGCGAGGCGGAAGAATATCCTTGCAACTTTTTTTGACGTTAAGAAAGCTTATGATCAAGTATGGCACTACAAATTATTGCAAAAGCTTAAGGAAAACAATATTAATGGTAATATGTATAACTACATTGAAAATTTCCTTTCACATCGTTTCATACAAGTAAGAGTAGGAAACACGTACTCGAACCCCAGAGAACTTCAGATGGGATTACCTCAAGGTTCAGTTATTTCTCCTGTTTTATTTAATATACTCATAGCCGATCTCCCAAAGAGATTGTCAAACGACTCAGTTTTAGTCCAGTATGCTGACGATATATGCATGTGGATGAAGGTAACAATGAAACGCAATACACCCACTAGAGCATTAAACTATACAAAAAAAAGTTTACCAAAAGGAATTAGATAAAATCACTAGTTTTATGAACGAAAATGGTTTGTCACTATCTTTAGAAAAAAACAAACATGGTCCTTTTTAACTCAGGTTATAACCCAGAAAAAATGCCTATATTCAGCATTAATGGAATTGCCCTTAAGTTTTGTGCAAAGTGTTAAGTTTCTAGGTGTTTATCTGTCATCAAAACTTACCTGGATCAACATATAAATCATATACTTGATAAAGCACGAAAAGCATTAAATTTTCTCAAAATTATTAGTAAACAACGTTGGGGTCAAGACACTAAAGCACTTTTATGTCTTGCAAACTCACTTGTTCGATCTCGTTTAATATATGCCCAAGAAGTTTTCTTTAATGCACCCAAGCACCTATTATCCAAACTTCAAAGCATAGACTGCAAAGCTGTTAAACTGGCACTTGGGGTTCCAATACATGCTTCCAATCTAGGATCCTATAAAGAAGCGGGTGTTCTTTCTCTAGACGACAATAGGAAAATTCTTGCGCTAAATTTATAGTAAAGTCTTTTGCTTTTGATACATTTTGTAAGGAAGAAATTAGATTAGACTCCGCGAAAGATTTTGCTAAAAGAGCTAAAACAATACACTCTTTACAATCAATCAATTCCTACGCCACTGATATAATCAATTCTAAAGAATTTAAAACACAAAGAAATAGCAACTAAGCCTCCTGTTTCACCAGTAGCACCCTGGGAGCATATTAAACCTGCTTTTGATATTGACGATACGAATTTAAACAAAAATCAATCTCCAAATGTCTTGAAAAATTTAGTAAACATAAGCATTGAAAACAAGTATACTGATTATATCAAGATTTACACAGATGGGTCTGTAATAGAAAATGGCAGTGCAGGATCAGCATTTTTTATTCCTTCCTTGAAAACATTAAAAAACGTTATAATATTGGTAAGCATTATTCCATTTTCACTGCTGAATTAATGGCCATTTTAATGGCATTACATCATATTAAAGAGTTACCTTTAAATGCATGCAAAATATTATTTTGTGTGGATTCAAAATCAGTATCATATATGCTATCAAAGGTCAAAATACCAAGACACGGGTTGAAATGACACACGAAATCAAGCACTTAATACATCACTTAGCAAGCAAAAATATATCTGTTTACTTTTTATTGGATTCCATCTCACTGTGGAATTCTCTCTAATGAACAGGTAGATCACGTTGCCAAGAGTGCAGCACGCAATGCTGCAGGGACAATTAAACTTCATGTTAAGCTAGATCTACATGAATATTATAAATACTTTGACAAGTTAGCAAAGGATAATTTTGTTGACAAGTTGAAGACCACAGATATACAATATTCACATAATTGTGTAAAAGTTTGTGATACTGCATTCGGATATGATAATTAAGAGTTTAAGTCAAATTAAATCCAGATCAATTACGTCTTTGATGTTTAAAATTCGTCTAAATGCTCTCAAAACAAAATTTTGTAAAGATATTATTTGTGTTTGTGGGAGTCAAATTTCTACGAATCATCTGCTTCTGCACTGTCCTGCTATCAAAGCTCAAATGCTCAAAAATGGAGGCACTGCGCTCAAACATCGAAATCCAATAACATTACAGAAAATAGTTAATGACCTTGATCTTCTTAAGCTGTTTTCATAAACTTTGCATTCTAGTTCTGTTGGTATTTTTCTTTGATCCTTGTTGATAATGTTGAGATTATTTGTGTTTGTAGAATCTAAAATTTAAGAATGGCATTGATGTTACATTTATTCAAAAACACTCAACACTTTAAAGAATCTCTCACATGCTTTTTTTTTTTGGTCTAATGTCACTTGAGGGTGAAGAAGCACACACTCAAGAACATACAACACACACACACACACACACACACACACACACACACACACACACACACACACACTCACTCACTCACTCACTCACACACACACACACACACACACATACGTGAACACGTGCGTGCGCGTGCGCACGCACTCACGCATACACATACGCATGCACCCCACAGACGCTCACTAACGCACGCACGAGGATGTGTTTGGAAGAAAAAAACAAAAACTGGAGTATAAAAAGAGAAGGTGATAATGTAAATGTAAATCCTTCACGAGCAGCGTATGGAGTCCATGGCAGCCTGTCTTGAAAACACAGCTTTCGATATCGCCTGCCCAGAGGTCTTCCATCGGCTGATAAGGACCTCCGTGGGATTTTGCTCTTTGTGTTGGTCCTCCATTGGCATCAAAAGGAGATGAACCCACTGTGGGTCTGAAGTATTCTCACCACCAGGGTTTCCATGACCGAATCCAACGGCACTGCAAAACAGCCATTGGAAGGTAGAACTGTAAAAATGGAAGAGACACACGTTGTCCTTTGGATCGACCAAACGATAATATGTGGAATGATAGGTTGAAACCATGAGTAGAGGGGGAAAATAAGGGCCGGCTTACAGTTTACCCATCTTTGAAACAATGATCTGGCAAAAAACAAATCGATAAACACAGGAAAATGGACAGAAATAGCACACATAGCGGAAGAGCCATAAGGGGTGTAAACGGAAAGAAGTAGAATAAATTTTGTAATTCAGGAAACGCAAATGTATGCTATGTTTGGCATTTGTCGTATGTCGCCTTATATTAACTGTGTTTGTTTTGTTATAACCATATTGCCAGACTCTCTCTCACTCAGTGCTGACAAAATCAGCTGGATGAAACAAGAGTTCCCCCCTTTTAACCAACAATAGCATGTAGGCATACTTCAGAATTAAACATATTAACAAGTCCTCGCGGAATCGAGGGGAAAACCCAGTTTTCTTTCAAAGTTGGCAACCACAGTGCCACACAAAATGTAATGGATGACTACAGTGCCACACAAAATGTAATGGATGAGAACAGAGTCTACCGGTCATCACAGACCCCGATCAGTTTCTTTCTCAGTGTCCAGTCTCTCCGATCTTTCGTCAAATTAAAGAAAAATACACTCATACACAAACACACACGCACTCACGCACGCACGCACGCACATACGCACACGCACACACGCACACAATGCGTGAGCGCGCGCTCGCTCACACACACACACACACACACACACACACACACACACACACACGCGCGCGCGCGCGCGCGCGCGCGCGCGCGCGAGCACACACACACACACACGCACATACGCACACACAGACATACACACGCGCGCGCGCACGTATGCACGCACGCAAGCACGCTGGCACCCATGCACGCATCCACGCAGGCACGTACACACACACACACACACACACACACACACACACACACGCACACACACACACATGCGCGCGCGTGCATGCACGCACGCACGATCGCACGCATGCACGCACGCACGCACGCACTCACGCATCGCACGCATGCACCCACGCCCCCCCCCCCCCCCCCCCCCCCCCCCCCCCCCCCCACACACACACACTGTACCTATATTCCTTTGAGCATGCTCCTTTCCCTACTTTATCCCAGGACGAAAAAGGTTCCTGATGATGAAAAAAATATTCATCATCATATCAATCTTTATCTTAAGAGATCTTCTTCGCCCCCCCCCTCGCCCCCCCCCCCCCCCTCTTTTCATTCCTTTTTTCGTCATGACTTACCTGAGGGTTTCTCACTATAGGCCAGCCGTGGCCTGCCATTTACAATCACACAAGACACCCCCAGAACTAAGCTACGAGGTATGCGTCCTGGCGCAAAGCTATGTCTCTGTGTCTTCCCTCTCTGCTTCAACTGCCCATCCGACAGACAACAGACCAAGCTCTCTGGGCTATCGGTTCACCGCTCTGCATGCATGCATGCATGCCGCACAGTTCGCATGAACAGACGAGCCCAGACACCAAACTCTAAAACCCTTCCTTTGTTGTCCTCACTTGCCTGCACATGCAGTCCATGTTTTCTGTCACACTCTCCCCTTACAAAACAGCGTACAAAACCACAAGGAACGTGGGCACTATTTCTGACACGACTAAAGACGATCTTGAGTTTGATTAGGCAAGACACGTAAGTGAAATAAACTCGTGAATGTCAACGTCCCAGCGTGTCAACCCATCCTAGGGTCAGCACACTCCTAACCTGACCCCCCCGTCCCTTCATCGCTCTTGCCATCTCTATCCATCCTTCATCCTCTGCCGTCCCTCCTTCAACCCCCTTTGCCCCCTACCCTTCCTCCTAACCTCTTCCTCCCCAGTGCTTGTTTCTTTGTCCAAAATATTAATTGTGGAAAGGTGTAAAACTGAAGCAACAACAGCCCACCTATCCCCCGACATACAAAGAGAGAGAGAGAGAGAGAGAGAGAGAGAGAGAGAGAGAGAGAGAGAGAGAGAGAAGTGAGAGAGAGAGAGCAAACTATTGCACTATGTACATTTCATTTTAGAAGGCCAAAACCCCATTAGAAGGGGAAACATGCAAAACGATGAGGAGAAACTGCACGCACCTTGGTGAATAAAAAAAAAAAAAAACAGTATACACATTGTCATGAGTCGGCCGAATGTTCTCGAGCATTTAGGCAAATTAAGGGTAGTTTTGCTGTTGCTGAGAGCAAGTTCCTTGGGTTCTTCAAGTGTGCGAATTCAGGCATCACCAGAGGCGAATACCCCGAGTCGTTTACTGAAGGAGGGAGAGTTACTGGAAAGTGTTTCGCATGTCCGAGGGATAGCGACAAGTAGTTGCTGACCTGCCGGTCCTGGATAGAGAAGAGTGTCCACCTTCAGACTGGCTATTAACTGGGTTGTCCAGTGGGCTGAAAGGAAGGCAATCGTGTCAGGTGACCGTCACGGGTAGGTGACCGTCAGCCTGCAGGCAGAGTACAGCGACCATTCAGTCGTTCTTCTTCTGAGGAATGAATGGAAGGCTTCGGCCTATTGAATAATTTGCACCTTGTTATGTGTATAGGCAGCAAATACTTGAAGCATCAGTCCTGGCTGGTAGAGAAGTCCAGGCTGTTAGTATAATGGGTAGCTTGGGGAATGGAACATGAGTTGAATAGGAGGTATGCATTAACCACTTGGTACCCAAGTCTTTGTTGGTGCTAATAGCTGTGGTGTGTGTGTGTGTATGTGTAGGTGACTAGTGATTCCATTGGTGGAACAAAAATAACTCGGGGATTTATTGGTACAAATCGTGTAATATGTGTGTGCCAGTGATTCCATTGGTTGAACCCAGTTAAACTCGAGTTCTCTCTTGTTTGAGAGTGGATAAAAGGTGCCTGGAAAACCAGGAAGAGTGTGACTCACTTAAGGGAAATTGAACTCGCCCGTCTTGCTGAGGGCTCAAGAAAATACAGCGAGAAGCAGAGGTTGCTGTCGCCTCGTTGTCTCCTAGGTGGGGACGTAAGACAGTGGAGGTTGCTGTAGCCACGGAGCCGACGACGAGAAGAATTGCCTCCCGTGTGGGGACAGTCGACAGCAAGACGTGTTAGCCTGTTGAAGCCTTGACAGGGAGCTGCCAGACAACGGCGGGGTGTTTGCAGCCAGAGAAGACCTGTGGGAGAGGCTGACAGGAGCCCTTTCCGTGGAGAGGGCGGAGTGCGGTGGAGTCCGGAAGACTCTCGTGTGAGGGTGCGACTAAAGCTACGTTGCCAGTGTTCCCCAACTGGGATTAGGCCAATCGGGAGGACACAACAGTGTGGCAGCTTCAGCTCGTGGTCGCACAGTGTGATGAGAGAAACTGACGGTCAACAAGGAATGCTGGCAAGTTATGGACGTTTCGTTTTTGTTCTTAAGTTTATAAATGTGCAAATGTAATAGTGAAATATTGTCTTTCCTGGTCAAGTAAGAATCACTGAAGAACAGGGGATGCGATTTATGAGATTGTCTGTATGGTGTTTACATTGTTGTATGATACAGATAATTGTGTTGTGTAGTGACGGGTGGGGGCTCGGAGTCAAGTTAAAATAAAGTTGATTATTTTTCTGTTAAAATGTTATTGGTTTCCCGTCACCTTTGTGCGGGGCCCGATGTGAGTGACAGAGTGCATGTGCCTATACGAGAACGCATTTTGGTTGTGAAAGCGTAAATACTTCTGTCTATAACCCCCTGCATCCCTGCATATGATAATCGTATTTCAATAACGAGGGGGAGCGTCGGAGACCCGTCACACACATATGCCTGATGCTTATAGAGATATACAATAGTAACATTATCATTATCGTACTCGGACGTTTCATAACTTTAAGACGTGTACAGAAAATCAGTCATAACAGCTTTATTTCTAAATGACGAGGTTAAAGCTAATCGAAATAATACTAGCCTGCTGCAATACTTTGCAGGGATATATATTTTGCTCTTCAATTATTAAGTACTGAGCAACACAAAACATCTAGAACGTCATCCTCTACACACGATCCACAATTGGGGCACAACCAATTCCTGTTAATTTTGTATATTTTGTTCACGTACTGCTGTAACAGAGACACTAAATCTAAATTTTGTTAAAGAGCATTTTCATGTTTTGATCGCACCCATTTTCATGTGTGGTTCTGTCAAATAATTCCTTTCAAACATTCTGTACGTAGGAAATGCGTCCAAACTATGGTTATGGCAATTTCAATCTTGTTATCTGATGTCAGTCATGCGTCGTTTAAAAAAAAAAAAAGACGGGGGTGGGGGAGGGGGGGGGGGGGGGGGGGGGCACAACCCACACCTTGATTAGGCCGTACTTTGCATATGAATGTGCCATTTAAAGTCTATCGCGTGTAGCTAAAAAAGTAAGCACTGCACTTGGGACACAGCCCTCATCTTGACGTAGCTGCACAAACGAATTACTTCCATTAACTACATGAACATTTTCCAATATTCGTTGCCCAAGTAACTTTACCTCTAGCATCTAGGTTAGACAATGCTGTGTATGCTTGTGCTGGCATCTGCTACCATGCATTCGATCCACTTTGAGCCTACACTGGAATGCATTTGAAATATGAATTAATGTACATAGGAAGTCTTCCAAGTTCACCTTGGACCAAGTTTGTTTTTTTTTCTGGGCTTGTTTGTCCACACACACACACACACACACACACACACACACACACACACACACACACACACACACACACACACACACACACACACACACACACACACACACACACAAACTCAGTGCATTTGTTCAATTTTTCTGTTTGGACACAAAGGCCCAAATTTCAGGACCATACTGGACTATTGGCTGAACTTGTGCATCAAACAACTTGAACACCAAACTCTTTTAAGATTGTCCCGAACATTCAACGCACCCATAACCACACGTTAGCTCTTGTTCACAAGGTCTTCACATGCAAAAGGAAAGCTGAGTTTCGTGGGGAAAAAAAAAAAACAACAACAACAAACAAAAAAAAAAAAAAATAATAAAAAAAAAAAAAAAAAAAAAAAACGAAAAACAACAACAACAACAACAACAAAACCCACATAATCATCGTCTTGTCCCCTAAACGCGCTAAAAACGTGTCTGTAATTCATCATATCCTGCAACCTCGCCAGTTTTTTCAACGTGTTACATTACAGATAGTCATGTTTTATCATGGATCGATTTCGACACTCTATGCACTCGTCATCTTTGGATAATTGATTGGTGTGAACGTCAGAATTAATGACATTATCCCCCCCCCCCCCCCCCCCCCCCAGGACTCATGACTCATGCCATTCATGCATTGTGATATAATTCCGACTCTGCGCCTGCCATTTTTTTTTTTAATACAAAGGCAACATCTTCCAAAAAATCTTCCTGTATATTGCCAAAGCTAACTGTTTTTGAAACAATAACTTACTAGATCTTCATCTTTCTTTGTAATAAATTCGTGTTTTCTCTCCTGCTGACACACAGTATATATGACGGTCAGTAACGTCAACATCTGTTACGTGTTCCCAATTACTCCCTTACATTTTGTCTTAAAGGTTTATATTCTACATCAATCCTATTGTCGCGGTGTCTTTCACAAAGTTTACATTTCATAGAGCCTGTAGCACACTTTACAGAATACTGAATATTTTAAGTGTGATGTTTACATTCACATCTGACATATTTGGCATATTCAACATTCGTCCGTGGATATCATCTGAACTAATTAAACTGCAAAAATCAACTGCCTATTAATTTCTCCACGCAATTAATCCCACATGCTCTCGCTTTGTAGGACATTCATATTCAGGTGTATTTACACCTTTTTACATTTATGTTGAATTCTCAAAGCACGTGAACAGATCAGATCTGTTCACTCACACAAAATGTACAGGAGGAAGTTATAACATCGAAAAGATCGCATGATAGACACAATATTTTTTTTCAAGTTGCTACTAGAGTTACATGTGTAGATGATTAACTCGTCTTTCTCCCGTTGCATAACTGTTAAGAAGAAAACACCCTAAAGCAGCACACATAGTTAAAAGATCGCATGATGCACCAAAGGATTGTACAAATTGCTACCAGAGCTACTGATGTATGCAAATACCCCTTTGTCCCCATTGCATACACCATTATGAAGAAAAAGATAGTCAAGCAACACATACATTCAACAAACATTTTTCATGGATATTTATAACCTTATCTTTTGAGCATCGTTAAGTTTAAACTTAGTGAAATTTATCAAACCATGTACACTGTGCAAATTAAATTTATCAAACCATGTACACTGTGCAAATTAAATTTTATCAAACCATGTACACTGTTCAAATTCATCAGGGATATTCTTCCATTAAAATCACCACACCTCAAAACTTAATTATCATCATGTGAGCCATGAGTGTCTACCACACTGTCTTTAATTTGACTGTATCCGTTATCACAATTAGAGATCGCACGTTATGGTGATTCCCCAGAAGGAACGTATCAACACACATAGAGCACAGTGTTTGGCACCTGGAACAAGTCTTTCTCGATAACACACATCAAAGCATCATCAAAGTATGAATGGATTTTTTTAAACGTTTGTAAAGTTGATTTCTGACTGAAAATGTTGCAGTACCTGATCTTCCATGCTCTGAAAATTTGACAGCAATTTTGACAAAAACAGAGTGCTCAGGAAAAGAAAATGTGGACTGGAATTTTTCAGCAAATGTTTCTAACCATCAAACAAAATTAAAATAAAAAATTAAAATTAGAATAGAAGACATACTTCACAAAATGATCCTTAAATGCTCGTGGGCGTATTTCTGCATGTTTCAGTTTCAGTTTCAGTTTCATCAAGGAGGCGTCACTGCGTGCGGACTAGTCCATATACGTGACACCACTTCCGCTAAGTTTTTGACACCACACTATACATGATTTGAAGCTGATGGATGTATGAATTAACGACAAAGATGAGACCATTGAAGAAGAGGGTCTCGTGGCTCTCGTGGCTTTCTGCATGTAAACATTGTAACCAAGATGTATGTATGTCAGTGCACTAGTTTTTTTTTTTTTTTTTTTTTTTTTTTTTTTTTTAGATACATGCAGACTGGATAATAGCTGTCCTAAAAAGTCAGTTAATAGTAAACCGGGAAGTAAGTGGTTTACTTTCTAAGTAAGTGGTTTACTTTTCTCCTTGATGAAACTGAAACTGAAACATGCAGAAATACGCCCACGAGCATTTAAAGGTGCGCTTGCACTGGCAACGGCAACACAATCAGACGAGGATCTCCAGACACATCGACATGTGAACATTCAGTGTCGGCTTTCCACAGTTCTTAAATAAATGTCAGCAAACCGCCCAGAGAAACGTGGACAAACGAGTCACAAGACGAACCACAACGCGCTTCGACCTCTTAGGTCTTCTTCAGGTGCAACAAACATGAAACAAATAACGACAATGCACTTAGCTTTGATCGCTTCTGTGTTCAGCGCAAAAAAGAAGGCGTTGTTTCAGTTTCCAGTTTCAGTTTCAGTTTCATCAAGGAGGCGTCACTGCGTGCGGACTAGTCCATATACGTGACACCACTTCCGCACTGACATACATCTTGGTTACAATGTTTACATGCAGAAAGCCACGAGAGCCACGAGACCCTCTTCTTCAATGGTCTCATCTTTGTCGTTAATTCATACATCCATCAGCTTCAAATCATGTATAGTGTGGTGTCATTCAACGCCTCCTTTCTCGCGCTGAACACAGAAGCGATCAAAGCTAAGTGCATTTTCGTTATTTGTTTCATGTTTGTTGCACCTGAAGAAAGACCTAAGAGGTCGAAACGTGTTGTGGTTTGTCTTGTGACTCGTTTGTCCACGTTTCTCTGGGCGGTTCGCTGACATTTATTTAAGATTTGTTTAGATTTCCGCCTGCAGTCGTTTCACTTTGCAACTTTCCACAGTTCATTTTCACCCGCTGAACCGAGTTCAGTCAACTCCATCCCCACAGACGCTGTTAATCTGACAATTCCTGCCCTCCAATATTTACCTGGGTTATTGGGATGGCACAACGTTCTGTATTTTAATCTAAAAAACGGTTGATTGTGCTCCTAGGGCGCTTCAAGTATATTATCATTATCATCTGGAATAAAGCCTTTTTGTCAATGAACAGATGATTGTGTATCATCAAGGCCCTATTGTGTTGGTTTCTGGCTTCCTGAAAATGACGAGAAAGTTTTATTCTAATAGCCCTGACCTATTGTGAGAAATCTTCGCCAATGAGTAAGTTGTTTCCCTTTCAATTTCGTGTTACCCTTCAGTAACTGTGCTGCGTCTTTGTAAAAGGTATATCTTGCTATAACTGGTGAGTTGCTCGTCGAATTTGCGCGGTGGACCTTGTCAAAAGAGAAATCACCCGTAATTTCCGATATCTCCGTATGCATGTCACCCAACCGATTTTCACAGTGTTATGCTGTCTCGTACGATACCATGAACAATTCTGTTGTTTACACTTGGATTGATTCAAATTCGACTCAGTCTTAAGTTTTAGTTCAGATCTGTCTAATCTTTCTTTCAGGTCCTCGTTTGATTTTGTTAGTCCATTATTAATGACTTAAGATCTCTGACTTCATCTCCGGGAGGCTGAACTTCGTCTTTCAGAGCAGAGAACGAGTCCTCAATTTCCAGGACGTCTCGCTTCATTTTATTGAAACTGTCTCTCAACCAAGTCAGCATTGTCATTAGGACAGGCGATGCTGGTATCTTTTCATAAGCGCTTTGTCGTGTGTCTGACTGAGTTCTGTCCCCTTGGTTACCAGGATCTGTGTCCAGAGACTCATTCTGCGTTAACCACAAGAACTCATGAGACGGGTCTGCTTGTCTGAGAGCTGTTTCGGAGGTTCTGGGTTCGGTTCCATATCACCATATTGCATCAGGAGCTTGCTGAAGAACATCATCACGAGGGTCAGCTTGACCACAACACCGTCTTTCCGGCTCCTCGGCTTCAGTGTGAAATACAGTATTCAGCCTTCTACCTGGCATGATATAACGTAAAGAAGATGTACGTAGCAACAAAATTATACCATCCTAGCCTAAATACTAGTGGTGCAGCTGACATACTGCAAGCTGCTCTGAAGCTTATCCTGCCAAGTTACAGGTCGACAGCTGGCACTAACACGTGCAACGACCATACGTAAACAGACTTACTCCACCAGTGCTTGGGAAAACCAGAGAGAGAGAGAGAGAGAGAGAGAGAGAGAGAGAGAGAGAGAGAGAGAGAGAGAGAGAGAGAGAGAGAGAGAGAGAGGTGAACACACACAAAGCTGCATGTGTTATTGGTACTGAACACAAACCTGTACTCATACATCCTGTGAGTCATCAAGGACATGAGCATTAGCTTCCAGCCACTGAAGTAATTCTGCTTCCTTCGCTTTTCTCCGTCTTTCTAACCATGTATTTAAGGTATACATGAAAGGGTTAATAGCAGAATTTAATGGAAGTACGAATATGGCTAGGGCCACATTCACTTCTCCTGGAATAGGAACGCCAGCCAGTGCCAGCATCCCACACAGTCCATGGGGAACCAGCACATGAAATCTGTCACAGCAATACTGATCAACCGCCTGGCTATTGTCATATCCTGTGACATTTTGGAGGAGTCTGTTTTCAATGCATTTTTTTGTACTGACCAAAAGATAGTTGTCTGACCAAAAGAGATGAACATGAATAAAGTTAAATTAAAGATGACTAACACACCGATAGAATAGTATCTTCCTTTAAACTGCTGTGTTCCAACTGGGAGTGGAATGCAGATACCTGTCTGGCTGGCTGTAAAACTCCCAATGTGTCGTCATCGGAAGCAAAGGAAAGGCAGCCAAAAGCCATCCAACCAGCCAGCCAAATCAAAAGACAAGCCACTGAAGCCGATGTTCTGTCAAACCGCAGAGTGCTGAACGGGAAACGAAGAACAATAAAGCGGTCCAGAGTGACAAGACAAATGATCAGAGCTGACACCTCACTAGACAGGAGAGACAAAAAGCCAGCAACATGACAAGTCACACTGTTTTTCCACTCATCATCAGAATGAAGATATTGACCTCGGAAGTGTTCATCAGCAGCCCCTATAAAGGTCATATAGACCCCCATCACGAAGTCAGCTATGGCAAGGTTGGTCACAAACACACTGAATCCACCTAAAGAGCTGGCACGTTTCGCACACAGCCGTGCACAGAGACAGAACATGTTACCAGACAGCGACAGACAGGCGACCAGCCACAGAAACACACGATATGTCCATGACTGCAGTAAATCCTTACACGAAAGAAACCTTGTCTTTGGGGGCAAAGCAAAATCCACTCTCGAAGCCACGAGGCAGAATCTCCTCGCAACACAGTTATAGTTCCCTGTGTATATGGAGAGAAAGAATGCCCAAGATGGGTGAAGATGTCAGGTGGAAACGTTTTCAGCGGGCTGCCGTCCACGTGCAGTTCAGTCAGCTGAGGCATGGGCGGGAAACTGTGGAGGAAAGTGTGAATGGAAGTGAACGTCAAATTCAACTTCTCTATGCCAAGGAAGGGCGAGAGGACCTGAAGATCAAGCAGTGTGAGTGTGGTATGTGACAAGTCTATGACCCTCAGCCTGTTCTGCCGACCAGTAGATGTGAGGTCCATAAAGAGTGAGGTCAAAGGGTTTTTAGACAGCAACAATATTTCTAGACGTACCAGATCAACAAACGGTGCCAAGTTGACTTGTGTCATTTGGTTATCACTGAGGTCAAGGAATTTCAAATTCGGTAATGCCATGGTAGTAATACGACTTACGGAACACTGGGCAAAGAGGGCATACACAAGGTATGCATTGTGACTGACATCAGAGAGTGTCATGCCAGAACCCGTGGCATCCAAATAACGGAGCTGTGGGAACAGTCTTGCAAGGAAGGGCTGATCACACTGGAATGTGTGGCCCAGGCACCGACAACGTAAGGGACAAATCATTCCACACAGTGATTCATCGTCATGCATGGGGCAGTGAGACCATCCGTCACATAAATCATCACTGTGCAAACATATCCTGGAAGTTCTGCATCGAAACAGACCAGGGCATGTCGTGTCTTCACACCCCTCCTCATCCTGGTGGTCAATACAGTCGTACATTTCATTGCACCGTGTGTAGACAGGCAGGCAATCGTTGAACTCCCCAGGACAACGGTAGTGGGTCTCAGGACAGGACTCGTTGGGATTCATTGCAGCTGAGCTCAACAGTAACTTGGTATCAAAACTGATAAGAACAGGGGATGGCAAGTATGATATTCGCACAGATATGACCAGAACATGACCACCACAATGTACCTCATCCGATTCATCCCAGCAGTCAAACTGCTGGTCACACACCTTGTCATAGGGTACACACTGACCACGAGAACACGTGTATGTCTTCACGCACGGAGAATGAGCACAGAAGGATTCATCAGTCTCCTCTGGGCAGTCTGTCACGAAGTTACACATCAGGGTGAATGATATCGTCTGATCTGAACTGCTGCAAGAAAACACAGGAAGTAAATGGACGTGGTGACCTGCTGAATCCGTGCTGTTGTGAACGCGGTGAGTAAAACTACAAGGTGTATCAGTGTGACAAAACTCTTTACGCCAATTAAAGTCACATAGGAAAAAAGTGTATGTCATGTGGCCATCGCGGCATGCGGTCATAGACTGATCTTTCATTGGAGTGCTGGTGGAGGAAATCACACGTGAATAGGTCCTGCTGTTACATTTACTTTCATTGAACGTGAAGATACACTCTGCGCTGAAACGTTTTAACACATGTTTGTAGTGGTTTGCCAGATACACTTTACACTCTCCTGGCATATGACGAATCAGAAATCCGGAGTTTAGAGTATGATAGAGAACCGTTTTGTCTTCACTGATTATAGAGTGCCTGTACATAGAGCGCAGTGGCATTTGGAACATTGCTATTTTAACAGAATAGAGCGCAATGTCTTTGCAGTTCTTTGCTCTGAAAATTCTAAAAGCGTGGTTCCAGTCAGGCTGGCAGGTGGGAAAGGACAGTGTACCTCCCAGTGAAGCACAGTAGTGAGCATTAGTGTTTGCTGCGCTCGGTATTATCATCAGCAAGGTCAAGACTGCCCACGGTCTTGAAAAATATCAAACGGAATTCACACGAACCTCTTTTAAACTTGAGAACGTCATCAAGGTTCAGGGCACAAAACTCTGTTTTTCAGAGCAATGCCATACTTTTTTTTTTCTCTCAAACCACACACACAGACAGACAGACAGACAGACAGACACACACACACACACACACACACACACACACACACACACACACACACACACACACACACACACACACACACACACACACACACACACACACACACACACACACACACACACACACACACACACACACACATACACACATGCGTGCATATCTGATATGATGTGAACAGGATAGCTGGCTGGCTGTGAGTTAGCACTGAGTCTGGGTCGTGGCAAGAAGTTTGGTTTTGACATGTTGAGCAAAGCATGGTCATTTGATCTTGCAACTCAATACACAGCGCCCCCAGCTCTGAAGCACCGGATGTACGTGTAAAAGTGCACAATCAAATGTTAGTATTCAGCTTATTCGACTAATCGTGGAAGAAATGTGTTTTAGATTACTTTAGCATGATAATGAGGGTGATACGGGAACTGCTGAGTGTATTTCACTGAAATCCCAGTAATGTCCAGAATCAAAGAGGAAAAAATGAATTCAAGGATGAAACTTGAAAAAAAATACATGCAGCCAAGAGACAACAGGAGAAAGACAAAGACGTTAAAAGGCGAGAGAATAAGATGGGAAGTACTTAGCACTGGACGCTGCAAGTCCAGTTAATGTCCAAACAAAAATGAAAAAAAAAAAAAGTGAACGAGGAGAATATTCTTGGGAAAAAATACACGCAACTGAAAGAATAATGCCAGAAAGAGAAAGATAGCTACCAACAGACAGCTGTGCGCCCCGTGGAGAAGACGGCCGGTTTGGGGTACCTTGGCAGCGCTTTCTCGGCCCTTGGTGTGGTATCCGCCGATAGAAATAATAATGCTTTAATCTGAAAATTAAACGAAACTTACCTGGATGTTGAAGTTTAATGGAGATTATTTCGAGGATGCTGTTGGGTACATGTGGAGGACAAAACCGCGCGCGCGCCCCAGACTTCACCTACGTGTGACCCCCGAGAACAAACATCGGTAGGGAAGGTTCAATGGAAGTACCTCGAGTTGCTGATGGGTGGGCACATACATACCTTTCCCCAACAGCATCCTCGAGACAATCTTCATTAAACGTCAGCTTCCAAGTAAGTCTTGTTTATTTTTCAAATTATTCCTCGTCTGCTGACTGGTCAGACGTTTACATGCGGAGGTTTTAGCGTCAGGGATCACACGTTATTCTATAACACTCTTTTCAATAAGAATATAGTTTCAGTCGTGCACTGTGAAACCAGGCCAGACAGTGCCTGTGACAATTTGTTGGTGTGAGCGCCACACATATAGATTTGATATTGTACATCCATAGTTGGGGTGTGCTCCATGTGGATTATTCGTGTTTATTGATGTTTGTTGATGATGTTTTGTATGTGCTGGATGGCTGAGGCGGCATAGAAAAAAAATAAGAAAAGATTTACGGTTGAGTTGTCTGGCTGTCTTGGTTGAGTGGGAGTGTGTAGGAAAGCGCGAACACTCATCCATATTTCTGGGATAATCAGACACACTGACACACACGCACCAAGCATTCCATCCATAACAGACAGGTTTTGAAACCCTATAACAGTTTCAGATAACAAAACAGTATCTAAAACACACACGCACATGCTTTTAAAGAATCCTCTAACCCACTCTCCCTTCTCCCATACTACAATTGCTATTACCTTATTATCACCAACAGTAGTAGTAATCCTGTCTTAATTTATCATTTCAATATTTTTGACCTTTCTTAGTGTTCCTGTCAGTAATATAACTACCATCGTTACTACCTCGACTCACACATTATCTCCCTTCTAACAGCCTCGTTTTCATTCAACGCCTTCCTTGCGCTGAAGAGAACAAGTTAAGTGACACACTCGTACATTTTCATTGTCCTATTTGTTTGTGTCTTGCCTGAAGAAGTCCTAAGAGGTCGAAAACGCGTCGTGTTTTGTCTTGTGACTAGTTTGTCCACGTTTCCCTTGGCGGTTCGGTAACATTTATTTAAGAGTTGTTTAGATTTCCGCCTGCAGTCGTCTCGCTTTGCAACTATATCTTTGGATAACCTGTTTGTTTTTTCTTGCTTTACGTTTTCACATTTATTTGAACCTGATGCATTGACATAAAATTCCAGAGGCATGTGATCTGATTCTACCCGTTCTCTCTTATTTAATTACAAGAATATTTTATGAAATCAAAACTATCAATAGAAGCAGCAAAGTAATCATTCACGCCATACACCGAAATAAGTAAAAACAAAAATTGCCAACACACACACACACAATTCCGAATATACAAATCTACAACATTGCATGTGATTAATACATTTTTGCTAAGAGCATTTAACAGTTATTTAAAGAGTGGCGTCTCTAATTTCAACACTGTCGAATTTAACAAGCCATGAAAATGTTTTTGCTTGTTCACTGAATTGCTGTGAAATATCAGCCATTTCGTCCCCATGATAGAGTTATCTACTAAACAATCCTCCAGTCGATTTACACCTTTCTCGTTATCAAAAAGAGAATAATATGAATATTTTTCTGAGGGAGCATGTGAATATACATATAAAATGTATATCGCCAGATGAAGTAATTTTTTTTTATCTGTAACAAACAACAAGACAATATATCAGTTAGTGCTCGCTTCTGTCATACATTTCTTTGGATTATCTTTTTTTTTTTAATTTGACCTGTCACCCCTCTGAAAACTTCTTCCATTTTGTGTTAATTAAAACTGCGGGCTGAACAAATAGTGCCTGGTCGGAAAATATAGAAGTCTGAAAATGACAATAAAAATTCACACTAATAAAAATTGTCAATGAAAGTTTCAAACCTATAAATACATAAAAAAAGTAATTTATAGCATTAGAATCAGATGATTTAGTGAGTAAGCCACAAATACTCCACAGAGAAAAGACTAGCTCCTTGTGTTGTTCACCTTCTCTGACGTGTATCATAAACATAAACATCATCATAAACAAGGCTCCCGTGCTTCCTGAATACCAACAGTCATGCATTTCTTAATTAGCATGCATGCATCCTTACGTTTTAAACGATATTCAAAACACACAGAGTGCATGCATGCTACAGTCCTTACAATTACAGTCCCAATTCACCCGCACATTTGACCATCCCCTTGAAACTGGTGTCATTCTGCATAGGCTCAAAGATGTTCTTCTACATTTTACACTGATTATACAATGATCCATGTTTCTGTAGCAACTTATTCACTCACTGCTCTTCCTTGTTCTTTTACTTTTCGACCCTTCGCTGGCTGCTTTGAGGTGCTGTTTGATCCTAGTGTTGAACCCTTGGTGGTGAAAACACTGTGGTAATTCTCCACTTTATGCCAAGGGAATACAGACACAATCAGTCATGCCTCGCTGATGATTCTCGTCCAGCGGACGAAAGGCCTCGGAGCAGGCAAAATGAATGCATCTGCCTTCAAGATGGAATACAATGTTTCGATATGATGCTAGTGAAGGGTTTAATGTATACTGCCCAAATTTTTTGCTCTCATTTTATTTTTTCCCATTCCTCCCCCCCCCCCCCCCCCCCCCCCCCTCTCGCTTTTTTCTATGTTTCAAAGCTTTGCCAAGCTATTAAAAAACTAATGAAAGATTTGTTAGCCTGTACTTGTTTAACGCCACTCCTAAATTGTTCAACATCACACACACACACACACACACACACACACACACACACACACACACATATATATATATATATGGCCTCGCTGCACTGAGTGATAGCCCTAGAAACATTGAAAATAGAAAAAAAGAATTGTGCAAAATCTTCCACAACCAAAATTTATAAATCACCACAGAAGCTAACAAAAAGATAGTGAATTATTTAGACATCACGTTAGACCTCAACCAACATACATTTAAACCTTATAAAAAACCAAATGACACACCTGTTTATGTAAATATCAAAAGTAATCACCCACCTTCCATACTCAAAACGATACCTAGAGGCATAAACAAGAGATTATCTAATCTGTCATGCAATGAAACAGTATTTAATAACACTGCAGCTGAGTACCAAAAAGCGTTACACCAAAGTGGCTACAACTACAAATTACACTATGACCCAGGAAATGATATGAGCAGACACAAGAAGAACAGGAAAAGGAAAATCATATGGTACCCCCCCCATACGATGGAAGAGTTTAAAACAAACGTTGGAAAAGAATTCTTTAAAATCCTGACATCTTCTTTCCCAAAAGAGCACAAGCTCTTTAAGATATTTAACAGGCACAACATCAAATTATCATACTCATGTATGCCGAATCTCAGAAACATCATTGATTTCACCAACAAAACGAAAAGCAGTACAGAGACAAACGAGGGTGAAGAAAGAAAATCTTGCAATTGTACCAAGAAAAACAGTGCCCTCTAAACAATAAATGCCTCCACAGCAATATTGTATATCAAGCCACTGTAAAATCAGAGAACGCTGAAGAAACATATATAGGTATCACTGAAAACCAATTTAAAACTAGATATGCAAATCATAAACAGTCATTTAACAAAGAAAGATACAAAAAATCAAACAGAATTGAGTAAATATATTTGGAAACTCAAAGATAAAAAAATAGACTACAACATATCCTGGAAAATCTTAAAAAGAGCTGCATCATATAATAACATTCAAAAAGATGTAATTTATGCCTAACAGAAAAAAATATATGATCCTATGCAAACCAAAATTAGCAACCCTAAACACTAGGATAGAAATGGTTAACAATTGCAGACACAACTGTAAGTTTTTCACTTACATTTTAATCAAAGTTTTAATATATCTATCTATCTATCTATCTATCTATATATATATATATATATATATATAATATATATATATATATATATATATATATATATATATATATATGCACCTAAATAATTGATTGCCTTCTTTTTCGTTTACGTTTTCTTTCTCTCACAACCTCATTCCCTTTTTATTTTTGTTTTTAATCCTTGCCAAGTTATCGTGGTGATGATCGAGGATTTGGTAGCCTGCACTTGTTTTCCCCTTTCGCCCCCACTACGAAAGTTTATGCGTTTTTGTTCTCTCTCTCTCTCTCTCTCTCTCTCTCTCTCTCTCTCTCTCTCTCTCTCTCTCTCTCTCTCTCTCTCTCTCTCGCTGCGCGCGCACGCGTGTTAGACAGTTAACAACCTATTTCCTGATAACTGATAATCTTTGGCATCAAACCAATCGAAGAGATAGTTGTAGAGTGACCCCCAGTGCAAGCGTTTATTGTATCTGACCATTTTCTCCCGTCTCAAACCAGTTCAAACAATCTCTGTCTAAGGTTTTCCCATTGCCGAGGGAAAAACATAGCGTAAGTCCATATGATTATTACTTGTTTTATTGCTTCAGCGTTCTTTTTGTTTGTTTTAATGGATGATTTTTGTGCAAATGCCTGCGAACAAATGACAATCTTGGTATCATTTCACTTCTTCATTGCCGCAGATATTTGTGAAAGGTCTTCTTTCTTCTCCCTGATTTGTCACATTCAAGACGTCTCTAACACTCCATCCGCCCTTGTTTCGCTTTCTGCCCCCCCCCCCCCCCCCCCCCCCCCCCCCCCCCCGCGCGCCTCACTTCACCCCATAACCTTCCCTCTTCTTCATGGAACATTTTACAAGTTCAAGGTGTAAGCTCGACTGAGCAACACCTGGTCAAGAGAAGCTTGATTGTCCAAGGGCTGTAACTGAATATGTATAGAAGTGACCCACATGATAATTGGAACAGTGATTTTTGTGATAATGTGTTTGTTGTTCGTGTTTTGTCATCTCTGTAGAAGCGAAAAGTTCGTTGAACCTTACAGTCTGCAATTCGTAGTGTCCACTTGATGAAAAGATACGCCAACATGTACGGATTTTTTGTTAACTAATTGACTGTGCTCTGGAAATGTCTGACATATTTGACAGACCACATTCACCATGTTTGCTAACAACCTGAAGTCGACGTCAGTCAGCCAGCTTTCTGTAACAATCACACAGCATCCTTTTCATTTCTATTCTATTTTCTTTTCAAACTTTTGAAAACAATGTCATAAATACTCGCAACACGGAGCCGGAATAGCTCAGTTGATAGAGCGCCGGACTTGTGATCCTGAGGTTACGGGTTCGAATTTCGGTACGGGGGGATTTTTCCCTCGGAGTTAACATTGGTTCTGACTCCATTCCCCATACAGTCATTCGAATGAGACTATAAACCGAGGTTCCGTGTGTGAACGCACGCACAACATCTTGCACACATGTAAAATCCCATCACCCACTTTCGGAAGAGAAGGCCAGTTTGGCCGTTGGTATGGATGACATGTTACACATAGCATGCACCTTCCCCGAAGTTGGAGGATGGCTGCTTTAATGGCAGGATAAAAAAAAAAAAAAAAAATAAAAAAAAAAAAAAAAAAAAAAAACGGTCATACACACAAAAGTATCAGAATCTTCGACTTGATGAAGGTGGACACTCAAAGAAAGAAGAAGAAAACATAGAATTTAACAAATCTTACAAATGCAGAGCAGTTGTGGAGGATCAGTTTAGCTCTCAGAAAGAAAGGAATTGCCAGCTATTGAAGCTTGTAGACCGTTGCTGTGTGTGATGGAAAGATACGGTTCGTTGTCTCGAGAGCCATAAAACAAGTTGAGTGTCAAAGGACTGACAAATAAACCGAAACAAGGCGTTGCTTTTAGAAAGCAGGAAACATGTCACATACATCAAGTACATCTCGCGCTAAAATGAGAAGTTGTCACTTGTCATAATTGATTTACACCTTTCGCTCTCATGCACTTGTGTGTGTGTGTGTGTGTGTGTGTGTGTGTGTGTGTGTGTGTGTGTGTGTGTGTGTGTGTGTGTGTGTGTGTGGTGCTTTTGTTGGTGCTTTTGTTTGCAGTTAGTTTTACGTATTTCCACTTGGTGTGACATTAGGCAAATAGCAGCAACAACAACACAAAAATCTAACAAACAAACAAAGGAAACGGGTAATATGGGATGAAGTAGGTTGAAAGAGCGGGGGGGGACAATTGAAGGCGGGGGGCGACTTAGGGAGGGAGTGCATCAGGTTAAGTGTGTTTATTACAGCGGTAACAAAGCAAAGAATTCATGCGTTTGTTTTATTTACATGCGTGGCGATTCATCTGTAATTTGGAACATCAGTTACATATAGTTTTGAGTAAAGTTCAATCCTATAGAAAAAAAAAGTACTTTGGGGAATGATAAGTACTGCCAAATTCATCATGCTTAATAACGTATGGGTCAGTTGGACAAAGGACTAGAAATTCATGAGTTCCTGTCAATGAACTATTTTTTTTAAATAGATTGTGTATTGAGATAAATTGAAAAATATCTTCTTTATGCATTACCTTTAAGAAAATCATGTGTTTTATGCTGTCGACAAACACCAATATTATTTTTTTATGTGTGTATTTTGTACGAACAGGATCAACATGTCCATCTCATTGTTAGATAATTTTTTTTGCCTATGTAATTGGAAACAGTATTCTGTTGTGTTAGTCTCATTTTTGTTTTTTTTTTTCGATTATCGTGAAATCTCGTGAGGCAGATTGAAACTACTTCGAGCATGGTTCTACTAAAATACTAGTCTTGTACGGATCGGGAAAAACACAAATAGGCATATCCTTAAGACAACTTTGCCTCACATTTATCTGTCTTGTCTTCTTTGTCACATACCAACAATGAGAAGGTATCCAGCCAAAAGTGGTTTCAGTGCCTTTGAAAATCATTGAATGGATAACATGACTCATTTTGAATGACGTTTTCTTTTTCTTTCTTTCTTTTTTTTTTTTTTAAATATTGTATGTATTTTGAATGATTGCAAGGTCCGATTACAGAAGACAAATCGAAGTATCCTTCGTGAAAAACGTGGAGAGGACTTGAAGCCATTATAACCGTTGTGAGGTCAGAGGTGAAAAAGTGATTTGTTTGCTCAAAATGTGAAACAGCCTTGTTTTTAATGCCGGTGAGAATTACATCGACGCTGCTCGTATACGTATTACTGACGTGTGTGTGTGTGTGTGTGTGTGTGTGTGTGTGTGTGTGTGTGTGTGTGTGTGTGTGAGAGAGAGAGAGAGAGAGAGAGAGAGAGAGAGAGAGAGAGAGAGAGAGAGAGAGAGAGAGAGAGAATACGAATACGAATATTTATTCAGATTTAATGCCATGGCCCCATACTGAAGGGGGCATTACACAATCGTACACTGCAACTTACACCTATGACATTACACATTTTAAACCTATCCACAGCAATTATGAAAATATACAAAGTCAATAAAGTTAATGCACAACAGCACGCAGTCTTTTTTTTGTGCTTCATAATAAACATAGCCAGATTGCAGATGATGTTTTCTTTTCTTGACGACAACAGTAATATTACCTTAAAATGACATGGTTCAGTAAAAATACTTAGGTTGAATAAGTTTGGTTCTAAGATCATGTAACACAGGACAGCACAACAAAAAATGAACTTCATCCTCTTTAGCTAAACACACAAAACGGCATATAAATTCGCCTTCGGCGTAGTTGTAGTATCTGAAACGATGACAAGCGAGATCAGAAACACCAAATCTAAACTAAACTTTGCTAATGTGCTCATAATGTATCGATTCATTTTCACGTTGGCATATGGTTCTAACTCATACGTTGTCTTAAAGAGTCTATACTGTAAGAATCTATCACTATGATTAACATGATCATGCCAGTTTTGCCATCTACAATCAATTATCCTGTCTTTGAAACATTTTAAAAATCCAGATATGTTTTGAACGCCCTGATTATCCCAAACAAGCCCAAATCCATAAGAATTCAAACATTGTCGCACACTAGAAGCCCATGTCTTCTTTCCATATTATCCAAGAACATCAACATTTTGTATGCCTTAAAGGTAACCTATCTTCATGCATTCTAGTTAACTTCAGCCAGTATTTAATACATTTTACATAGGAGTTCAGGTAAATTGGATATCTTCCGAGTTCTCCATAAATCATATCATTTGGAGTTCTCATATCAACATTTAAGAAACGCTTCAATGCATACAGGTGAACTTTCTCTATGGCCATACTTTTTTCGAAAGCCCAGATTTCAGCTCCATATTGCAGAATTGGTTGAACCTGTGAGTCAAACAGCTTCGTAAAAATACTAAATGAATTACAGTCCAGTTTGTACAAAATATGAAGAATAACTACAATTGCTCTCTTTGCTCTGTTTGCGATATCTTGACAGGCATAATTAAAGCTGAGTTTAGTTGTAAAGTATATTCCCTATATATTTATATGCATTAACTACAACGACTCTCTCGTTCCCATAGGTCCATCTTTCAACTTTTGCCAAGTATCCACCCTTTACGAAATACAATAATATTAGTCTTTCATGTTAACTTGTAATTCAAGTCCTTTGGCTGCAGAGTATAAGGAATTAAGTTGACGTTGTAGACCAATTACTGTCGTGGACAATAATACAATATCATCAGCAAACAGCAAAATAAACATTCTATAAAATCAAAAGTCACTCCATGCCTACCATTTTCTATTATTTCCAGGGCTAGCTCGTTTATAAACAACGAAAACAACACGGGGCTAGAAACATTACCCTGTTTAACACCACGAGAACACATAAAAGAATCAGATAATTTTGCTCCTGATCGTATTCTTGCTTTTACTTCACTATACATACTTTTCACGCAACGAAATACTTTACCTTTAACTCCATTTTTTTTACCAAAATAGGCCATAAAAGTTTACGAGAGATTGAATCAAAAGCCTTCTTAAAGTCAACAAAGGCAACATACAAGTTCTGATTATTTACAAACTGTTTTTGCACGGCAGGTAGTAGTGTAAATATATGATCAATTGTTGAGTAACCTTTTTTTAAACCCAGCTTGATGTTCCCCTGTTATATCATTCATGCGTACCCATTCACCCAATCTACTATTGACAACAGAACTATACAATTTGCTACAAATATTACTCAAGGAGATACACCTGTAATTGTTCACATCATTGACTTCTCCCTTTTTAAATAAAGGCAGAACTATAGATTCTTTCCAGCCATCAGGATAAATTCCAGAATCAAACAGAAAATTAAATAGCTTTACTAAAAATTGAGACTACATTCTCCAGAATTCTTGAAAAACTCACCAATCATACCATCTGGTCCAGCAGATTTACCATTTTTCAATTTTCGTATAGCAAGTAATATCTCCTCTTTAGATATTGGTCTGTCAAGCAGACAAAACATCCTCTCCGTCCTCATCTGTTAACATTTCCTCCACAATGACATTCTCATCATCGTCTTTTTCTAGCAAACTTTTGAAATGTTGGTACCATTCATGCATAGGAATATCATTTGAAGGTTGTGATCTCTTTCTAGATATTTTATGAATATGTCCCAAAAAGATTTCTGACTCTGAATAGAATTCACGAGTTCATTTAGTAAGCTACCAATATATTCTTTCTTTTTACCTTTTGTTTAAATTCTTGCATTCACGCCTTGCAATACAAAACTCAATTCCATCTTCTTTATCTAACGTATTACAAAATTTTCTGAACAGTCTACGCATTTTACATTTGTAAAGTTCACATTCCTGGTCATACCAATTATTTTGAGTGATATTTTTGTTTACTGGTATTCTTTTCACCATACACATTCAGCTTGATCTTTTACAATTTTATTGCATTGATTTATTGCCTTGTTGACATCCACATGTATCAGATCTTCAGCCCGCTGATATCTGGTTCTGTATATCTTCTGATTGCATGGAAAAAATAAACTGCCGAGCGTAGTCTTCGTTCCAACAATATTTGACAATAAATTCGTTATTTTGAACACGCATATTCATGTTGGAATACATCCTTTCACTCCGGACGTTCACGTACAATACAAGGGGCAGGTGATCAGATTCAAATCTTTCTAGCACTCTCAAAGTTAACTGGTTACTTAATAAGTCAAAAAGGTCTACAGATGCTAGGAAATAATCGTTTACACTGTTACCTACCTGTGTCAGAAATGTATGTAAAACGACCCTCTGAGTCGCCATTACATACACCGTTTAAAATACATAATCCTAATACAGAACACATGTTCAACTTTTTCTTTCCGTACAAGTTGAGTACTTTATCTTGGAAGACCTCGCCATTTCGGGACTTTTGTTATTATTGTGACATACATGTAGATCACGCTCACTAATAATTTCGGGGACAGGTTAGATGTCCTCGCATTAATATCACCACAGAGCAATAAATCAACATCACCTAAAGACATCACTTTGTTCACAATACAGTCTTCTAGCAAGTCAATGCCATTGTCAAAATTATTTACAGAGTAATAAGGTGATTTTGCAGGTGGAACGTAAGTACAAGCCAGTAAAGTGTTTTTTTCCATGACCCAAAAAATTCTTTATCAAGCAAAAATAAAATCAGATAAGGATTCTCACAATCAATAAGACGCACATAAGGAACTAAGCTTTTAAGCACCAAGCAATTATCCCCCTGAGCATCTTCCATGTCTTGTAAGCTTAACCGCTGACTTTACATAGATATTATGATTTTTGAAAATAGTCAATTCAAATTTTTCTGTAAACGTCTCCACTAGGCAAACAACATCAAACGAGGAAACAATTGAATAAAACATCTATCTTCTAATTTATTAGACAATCCACATATATTCCAATGAAGAAAAGATATGTTTTTTTTTACAAAACTGTATACACACTCCCCACATTCAGACCAGAACAGGAAACCGCTCTCAGGTATTAAATCCATACCATCATCTTTTTCTTCTCCTGACCCTTTCGTAAAATTGGTTTTTTTGTTTCATTCGTCCCAAACAACTTTAGGGAGTCATTTACAGAGCTGTTTTATCTTTTCTGTCCACATTCACATCGTCACCATCTTTGTTATTACAATTTCTATCTTCACCTCTGCTGCTTTTACTTATATAATTATTGCAGTCACTAACATTCTGACATGCAGGATGAGTACAACAATCAGTTTATTCTTACAGTTGCCATTGACATCTATAGCATTCACATTCTCACAATCATCACCGTTGTTTATTTCATACACGTTCAGACATTTACTCTTGCCACCAGTTTCTTTCATCATCACTCCGTCCACTCTACATTCTCTCCCATATTCTTCCCGTGCAACATTCATACACGTTTCACCCCCCAACGTCATCACTGCAGGTGGACGAACATCAACATGCGGTTGGTTGACAGAGTGATTACTGATCTCAAACTTTCCTTCTTTCGCACACAGCACATCAACAACAAGTTATATACACATTCATCCTGATGGGGTGGAAAAATCCGTGCACAAATCGCCTACTCTGACATCAGGCACGGGATTTGTATCACACGTTTCTTGTACATCAACACAGTTGACAACATTGTTCGGCGTGAACCCTCGTGAAACAGAAACATACTTGGTAACCGGTGTCAGCTTATATTTTAAACCTGTCAAATTTTGAGACTGGGACATTGTAACAGTTTGGGACGGGCCACACCACTATTCAAGATGAACGAGATTATCACAGGCTTCCAGTCCCATATTTTTTGCCATCAATGACAAGGTGATCTTATACCATGTATGCCTTTTTGTCCTTTGATCTTGCAGACTTTAAATGAGTGGAAAGCTTTTTCCGGATTTCCCTTACTCTCAGAGAAAAGTCTTCCCCAATGGAGATGTTGCTTCCCTTCAGTTTCGGTTTAGTACGCAAAAATCTTGTCCTTATCCTTGAAAAAGGTACAACGGGCAACAATAGGAGAGTCTGGCTTTGAGTTAAGGCGATGGACCCTGTCAAACACAATATCATCAGTTAACTCAAGTTCATCAGTTATCATGTCCTTCACCACATCCTCACAGTCCTGTCAGCTCTCGTTCTTCTTTCGGGGAATACCATGAATGAATAAGTTATTTCTTTTTGATCTACCCTCTAAGTCATCAACTTTCTTATCCAAAGATTCCACTTTCGCACTCAGTTTCTCGTTTTCACACTTCAGTCTTGAATTTTCTTGCTTGAGGTCTGAAATTTCCTTTATCAAACTAGAAACATCTCCCTGTAAGGAATCACACATATCTTTCATGTCTTTCATTTCACCACATATATGATCGAACTTACAGTTCAGTCCGTTCAATGAGCCCATCACCTCGTTCAGGGGAGCCATTACGTCCTTCATGGAGGGGTCCGGAAGTGCTGACGCCGCGGGGGCAGATCCCTGACCACAGACACTGTCTCGTCGAGTAGATCCTCCACTGCCAAGACGGGACTGGCGCACGCTGTCCTTCGTGCCAGGCCCAGGGTTCAGCTCCACGTCTCCACAACGCCGTAACAAATTTCCGTATACAAGTAAGGAGAGTAACAGTCCAAGCATAACACCGTCAGTCCATGTCCTCAACTTTAACATGGACACTCTTATGGCGGCTTTGAATTTCGCTCGCTTCAACATGAAGGATGCTTACACAGCAGAAAATACTCCACATAGGCCGAAACTTGAGGGCATCTGAAGGCATGGTGGCTAACACAATTTGCTGACAATCCACAAGTGATAGTTCTTCCTTTAGCCAATGCAAATGATGGAGAGAGAGAGAGAGCACATGAACACACCCTCTCCACTTCGTGTACCGGGGCTGAATAAATTCAGTTCTAATATTCCTTAAGGCTGGACAGCAAAGAACAAAATGGATTTCATTTTCCTGAGATTCTTTACAAAGTGGACACAGCAGATCATTGTCATCAACAGAGGCTTTGTATCTTAACTTATGAACTGCCAATTCTGAAATTCCAAATCTGAATTTGGTCATGACATACTTAAAGTGTGTCTGTCCATTTCTAAAGTTAAATAAGGTTTCAAATCATGAAAATTGCAAACATGTCTATAGAAATCAAACCTGTCACTATTCTGCACGTGATTTGACCATCTTTGCCAAGAGCAGTCAACCAATCGTTGACGGAAGCAACGTATAAATAGCTTAACATTGCCAACACCTTGATTTAACCATGCAAAACCAAAACCATATTCAAAGAGACAAATACGTACTTTACTTACCCAGTTTTTTTTTTTTTTCCCTCTAGCATCGAGATCATATAACATGTTATAAGCTTTACGAGGTAATCTATGCTCCTGCATGTAAAGTAAATTCAACCAATAACGGATGCATTTCACTGCTGAATATATGTACAGGGGGAATCTATTAGTCTCACCATAAATAAGATCATTAGGCGTTCGCCTGTCTACACCCAGAAACCTTTTTAATGCGAACAGGTGTACAGATTCACAATATATGGCAGCATTGTTTAATCCCCACAATTCAGACCCATATTGTACAATTGGTTGAATCTGACTGTCAAACAACTTGATAAAAACATGTAAAGACGTATTTATTGAGGATGTGCAGCTTTTTCATGATACTGAGCAGCACATTTTTGGCCCTGCTTGCAAGGTCCTTGCACGCACTAACAAAACTCAGACGTGTAGAGAAAAATACCCAAATACTTATAAGCATTCACAAGGCATGGGGATGCAGTCATCATAGAACCACCTTTTCTCTTGCACTCAAATAACCACCCTTTCGAAATACAATAATGTTACTTTTGGACAAATTAACCTTTAGCTGAAGAGAAGCAGCTGCGCGATGTAGACTGTTCAGCTGAGTCTGTAAGCCAATAACAGTCTCTGATATCAAAACCACATCATCAGCTAATAAAAGAATAAACAACTCAAAAGCATCCAAAGTCAGCAGAGCCCCATGTTTTCCATTGTTGATCACCTCAATTGCTAACTCATTGATAAAGAGGGAAAATAGAACAGGACTGCAAGCATCACCTTGCCTACCCCCGGCTGTACAGTTAATGTAATCTGTCAGTTTATCCCCACAACGAACTCGAGCCCTAACCACCTCATACATGCTTCTGATACATCTATAAAGTTTTTACCCTTAATACCATTTTTAATCATGACTGGCCAAAGAAGATTTCTATTGATGGAATCGAATGCTTTTTCAAAATCTATAAAAGCAGCATACAATTTTCGATTATGAGAAAAACTGCTTCTGAACAAGAGCCATTAAAGTAAACATATGGTCAACAGTCGAATACCCTTTTTTGAAACCAGCTTGGTGATCACCAGTAATATTGTTTTCCTCAACCCACTCTTGCAATCTGTTATTTATTATCATTCCAAATATTTTACTGCTTATGTTACTAAGGCAGATACCCCTATAATTGTTAGGATTATTTGCGTCCCCCTTTTTAAAGATAGGTATTATTATTGACTCCGTCCAGTTATCCGGATATACCATCATCAAACAGTTTATTAAAAAACTTTAAGCAAAACTGCACAACTTGGGCAGAACAGTGTTTTAAACAGTTCACCAATTATGCCATCAGGGCCCGCTGCTTTATTGTTTTTTTTTTTTTTTTTTTTAATTGCTAATAACACTTCTTCTTCACTAATGGGACGGTTCATATAGACATCAGACTCATCTTCAAACCCCTCTTCTTGATTTCGCTCATTGTCTGTGTTTAACTCTAACAAAGCTTGAAAATGTTGAAACCACACGTCAGTTGGAATGTTATTTCTAGGCTGTTTCCTTTTTGGCGATATCTTGTGAACTACGGTCCAAAACTCCCTCTGTGAATTTATTGATGCTACTAACTTATCTATTACTGATTTATTATATTCTTTCTCTTTTCTCTTAAGTAAATGCTTATACTCACGTCTAGCTATTACATATGCAGTTCTATCAGTGTCTTTTACTGTACGGCGACTTATTCTCAGTAACCTCCTAGCCTTTCTTTTTTATTAAGAACACATTCTTGATCATACCAGTCCTTTGATTTCCTGTCGTGACCCTGCATACGTTTTTTTTTTTCATACATTCAGCACAATTCATTATATTATACATTCATTAAACATATTCAGTGCATCATTAATATCAACATCTATTAAACTTATGGCAATATCAATACTTTCACTTGACTTTTCATCACATAAGGTATTACTAAACAAAGAAGCGCATTCATCATTCCAGACAATTTTTTCAATAACATCGCCTTGACAAGTTTTGCTCATATCTGCTAAGTTTCCACAGGGAAAAAGAAACATGAAGTGACACAGGAAAATGATCAGAATCTATACGTTCTACAACCTGTAGCTCACAAACATCGCAACAGAGCAAAAAGTTCATTTGACAATATAAAATAGTCGTTGACACTACTCCCATGATCAGAAACATATGTATAGCAACCTTTGAGGTCGCCTTTACACATACCATTTAGTATACACAAGTTTAAAGCAGTGCACATGTTTAATAACGATTTCCCCCGTAACTATTTAGATTTGTATCTTGAGAGCATCGGTTAGTGCTGAGAGAGACTGACTAGCATGCCATGTATCAAAAACATTAAACCCGGAAAAATTCTGAGAGATATTAGAAAGTTCTACCATTCAAGTCACCGTTTAGAATGACAAAAACATCATTTGTTATCAACAAGTCAGTTAAACATTCCTCCAGTACACTATACCATTATCTATCTACATCAAAATGGACATAAAAGGGAGAACCTTCTGGTGGAATGTACGAGCAAACATACAAAATATCCTTATCTAGTCCAAGTAAGATTTTGTCAATCAAGCAGACAATTACATTTGGATTATTTACTTTCCACAGCGCTAACAAAGGGGATGATGAATTCATTTCTTATTAAACAAATTACACCTCCAGATCGTCTCCCTTGTCTCGTAAATTTAACTGCCGGCTTACAAAATATTTAAAAACCCAACAAACAAATCATCTCGACATTCCTCTATAAATGTCTCAGTTAAACAAACAAAGTCAAACTGATACAAAAATGAAATAAAATCGGAATCAACAAGTTTTGACATCAAACCATTAATATTCCATGTTAAAAAAAGCAAAAAGGTTTCTGTCCAATAGGAAAAACCGTGTTGTTCGTGTATTCACACGTGGTAGCGGACGACAGCGATGCCAAACAGGTTTGCCTCAACGAACAGTGCTCACGTGTGACACTGCCACCAGTGACCGAGTGGTCTACCGGTGTTATGTCACTGAGGTTCCCATTTCCTGTCAAACATTTTTTTTCATCATGTGGCCGGCCGACTCCCTATCTTGACTCACTCAAGTTGCCCCGGGAATCGAGGAAGTACTTTTTGCCATCGATAATTAGATGGTCAAAAATCATAGAGGCCCTTTTCCCGTCGGCTCTTGCCTTCTTGAGATAGGGAGAGAGGCCACGTCTGATTTCTCTGACACGAAAGAGAAATCCTCGCCAACGAAGATGTTACTGCCCTTCAACTTCGCTTTGGCTTTAAGAATTTTCAGCTTGTCTTTGTACGAAGAGCAGCAAGCTATGACGGGCGAGTTATCTTTTGCGTTTAACCTGTGTACACGGTCAAACTCGCTTTCCATTTTTACATCCAATTTGTCTGTAACCAGGTCAAGTAATTTCCCTTCACATTGCTCATTCGTCTCAGTTTGGTGTCTGGGGATACCATAAAAAATAAGATTATTGCGCTTTGACCGGCATTCTAAATCGTCTGTTTTTCTTTCTAATTGTTCTACTTTAGCCAAAAGCTCAGAGTTTTTCTCTGCCAACTCCAAGTTTTCTTTCCTCAATTCCCCCCCACCTCCTCCCGCAGATCATCAAACCCACAATGCATAGCAGCAAACTGATCGCGAAGGTCCTTTAGGCTATTTTCCATTTCAGCAAACTTACAGTCCAGCTTGTTCATCACGTCTGCTATGGTGGGTGACTGGGTGGGAAAACAGAGTCGTCTGCCCGGCGTCCAGAGAAGCCGGTCCTGTCCATGCTGGTCCTCCGTCCTGTAGTGGCACTCTGGCTGCCCGTCCTCGACTGCCGCACGCCGGTGGGTCCAGGGTTCCGCTCGACGTCTCCGCAGCGTAGTAGCAAAACTGCCCCAGAACATCAGCGTGAGGAGCAAGCCTAGGGTTACACCGGCAGCTCTGGTTCGCGGTGTCAGCATGGCGACCCGATTTGCTGCTTTCTCTGTGGCCCTTTTCAACATGAAGTTGACGTAGACAGATAAAAAGGAGCCACAGGATGCCCTGAAGACAAGGATCTATCTATCTATCTATCTATCTCTGTCAATGAAAGGACGGCAGTTGACAGTACACTGCACGCTTTTTTTTTTTTTGTTTTGTTTTGTTTTGTTTTTTTTTCTGGATTTTCTTTCACGCTAAAAATAGCACTGTTTGTGCTCGTGTGCATATAAATCTTTTCCATGAAAGGAAAGTGGTAGAAGGCAAATGACTGCATTCGTTCAATACCCAGACGCTTTCATGCTGCAGTTTCAGGATCTGAGAAATAATTTCTCAGCCATGTGTATGCCTTTTTTTTTTTCGTCTTTCTTTCTTTCTGTCCTTCACTTAAAAAAAATATCATACTCTCAACGTTTTCAATCGATATGCAGCCCTTATATGCGACTGCGGAAATCGGTCACATAAGTCTCCAACACCTCCCCTTTCTCCCCTTCCCCCTCCTCCCCCATGCAATTAAATTTGAACACCATTGCGCATCCAGACCTTGACTCCCTTCAGGCGCCTTGTCATTTCTCTCGACCACCTTCCTGTTTACAGCTGATGGCCTACCCTATCTCTTACCCCCTTCCCCCTTCCTTCCTTTTACCCCCCCCCCCCCCCCCCCCCCCCCCCCCCTCCCATCCTCCCTCCCCTCATGGTGAATATGTCCAAATTGTTTCCGCTCATCAGATTATTCCCTGACGTGTGAGAAAGGGCACGTGAGTAACTCCATTCGTCAGGGAGGGTTGGTTTGGCTGTTTCCTTCAAAGTGGATAAAATTTCTCCGTTCTGTATCGACCTGTTCCATAAAGCAGCCCTCACGCATTTACCAGTGGGAGACTATGATTGTTGATTGCGACCGTATGTCTACAGTCCCCCCCCCCCCCCCCCCCCCACACACACACACCTCCTCGATCCCGACCCGTCCTCCACCCCCCCCCCCCTCCACACACACACACACACACACACTCTCTCTCTCTCTCTCTCTCTCTCTCTCTCTCTCTCTCTCTCTCTCTCTCCATACGGAAACTAAAAAAAAAAAAAAAAAAGCCGAATCACTTTGGACCTGTGCCAGCCCCTCTGACCACCTTCTTCAGTAGCTAACACACGCTTCTAAGGGAGTGGTAGTGGTGGTGGTGGTGGTTGGATCTTCTGCTCAAAACTCATCCCTCCCTCCCTCCCCCCCCCTCCCTCTAACTAAACTCATGCACTGCTTCCCGGCCCTTCAACAAACGCATCTACAACATACGTGGGGTGAAGGTGGTGGTGGAGGGGGGGGGGGGGTTATTTTGTGCGTATGTCCATACTAACACCCACCCCTTCCACTACGCTCAGTAAGCGTACCTAGCGAAGTGGTGGGGAACCACTTTGGACTGTCACCCACACTCACCCACCTCTCTTCCCACCCTCATCAACACATACATGGCTGACAGAGTAGGGGCGTGTGTGTGTTTGTGTGTGTGTGTGTGTGTGTGCAGGTGAACATTTTATGCCCACAGTTCCTTACGCCCCTCCCTACCCCTCCCCACCATCTCGGCCAATGCCAACCTTACAGAGAAGGAGTGGAGTGGTAATGGCCTCATGTTGTGACACTCACACTCACTCAACTCACGCTTGCCTCTGCTGTGCTTTGTGCAGGAGATCCCCCTCAGAGCTGTACCGAACACATTCCTTCCGACAGCTCCATCTACACAACTGAGCTGATAGCCTTAGTCTTAGCTCTGAATATGGTTTGTAGATCCAATCGTAAAGATTTCTTCATTTTATCAGACCACCTTCCTGCTTTGGAGGCCATTTCCGGCCGTAATCTCAAGCGCCCTCAGCTGTTGAAAGTTTTTAGCTATATACCTCTCTAAAATCACCGGATACAACATAGTTTTTGCATGGGTTTCCACCTATGTGGACATTCGAGGCAATGAGATGGTCGATCAGGTTGACAAGAATGTCACAAAGGAAACGTTGAGCAGGTTGTCTCTTCTTCACACTGATCTGAAAACCCAAACACAGGCCTGTGTCAAAGACCTCTGGCATGAGGAGTTGACCTTGCAGACGGACAATGAACTATTCAAAAGCCGTCCAAACCTGAAAGAGTTTTTACCATGTTCCCAAGACGGCCGTAAAGAAGAAAAACAGTCCTATGCGTTTGCATACAGGCCACTTGTTTTTACACCCATTCTTATCTTTTAAAAGGGTGAAGAAGTTCCGTGGTGCATTCCACGTCATGTTCCACTCATGGTGAAACCTACGATGTGAGACAGACACACTTTACGGCAGAATCCATGAAGACCTTGTTCAGAGATGTCCCACCTGACGTGATCTTTGAGTTTCTGAAGGAGATTAACCTTTTTCATCTGATCTAAGATTTTACGGATGACAGATTTTAAGAGAAGTTTCTGGTGCGTTTTTAGAAAGTGTATTTTAAAAGAGATGCGTTAGTGTTTCATTAAAAAAAAAAAAAAAAATTTACTTTTTTGTGTATGATGGCTCGTGAGTTGATTTTAACATAGTGATAGCCCTGATATAGCTCTTTGTGGTCGGCTGGGCTAAAAGCATTATTACCTTACCTTACCCGTCAATAGGTAACTGTGCTTTATATACATAAATGATGCTATACTGTGTTTGACTGTTTTATCTATTTTTCCTTTGACATGCATAATACCTAACTCCTGGTTGTTGTTGTCGCTGTGGTTTTTGTTTCTGTATCTATGTTGGACAACAATAAAAGCATATAAAAAAGGTAAAAAAAGAAACATCTGGTGTTCCATGTCCAAATTTCTGAAGTCGTAGTTTTGCAATGACAATAAACCGGTAAGCCAATCCAAGCATCAAGAACACTTATTGCTTTGATTTTTCCCGAGATCTGAATGAAGCGTTGTCTGTAGTGTCAATGGTATGTAAAAAGAAATGATCTTGTAGCTCACCTAGTCCACTTTGTAAGGTTTTGCATTTTGGCAGTAACAAAAGTTTTCAGAAATCAATTCATTTCAGGGAGAAAAAAAAGGGGTACATAAATTGCCCAGAGGATATGAATAGACCAAGGCCAAACTTTGCCCCAGTATATACAGTAGCATAGGCTAGTGTATAACGGAGGTAAATTCCGGCCTAGGTCAGTTTACACGGAGACATATTCTGGTTTGGGTTACTTTATACATGAGCCTACTTTGCACTGGTCAGACATGCAAATCCATAATCTGTATGTTCATTTACGGTTTGGAATAGGCTCTGGGCGATGATTACATTTTGTTGTTTGATGACTCAGTTCCACCTGTGTTTCTTCGTTCAATCTTTGAGGTAATTTTCTGTCTCATTTTTTCAGACTTAATTTGAGAGAATACGCAGAGCTTCAGAAAGAGAAAGTGGGACATTACAAACCAAGACGTCAGAGGCGTTTCTTGCAGCATTTTCTGTACATAAATTCGCGGAGTTATTGCCACGTTAATTGGAATGCTCAAGAATCTGTTTAGAATCTCCTTTCATTAACTGGTGATTTAGAAATAAGATCTCATATGCCATGTCTGGCCGACTAGATATCAACTGACAAAGCAGAGCTGTAAGCGCTCATTTTGAATACGATGACACAAGCAGTGTTTCAGGCATGTTAAGAATAAAATCTGTTGATTTAAAAACGATAGATAACTTAGCTGTATATATTGAACATCCGTTTGGAGTATGGTTTTTCTTGTTGATATTTAGCGCAGGTATTACAGAAGCGTCCCAACATAAGCAGCATAATTCAAATAAGAATCATATGTAAAAACAATGTGTGTAGATAGGAAACATGTTTACCATCTCCTGGATCCTTGGCAGAAGATGAGAGTAACACAGGATTATCGTTTTTAACTGACCTTCGTAATCATAAAGGATGTGAACAATTGCGAAACGTGGCGATATTCTCAAGAGACTGAAGTTAACAGTTCTGAAACACCGGGATAATATAATCAGCCAAGGACATGTATACTAGTCACAAAAAGTTAAGGGCCACAGGTCGATTTCAACCACTGCAAGAAAGATAGTGTATAAAAGTGTTATGAGAAATGGACCGGCAGACCAGGTTACAAGTGTAGCCTATCCGCCTATGAAAGCACGTGCATCACACTTTCAGTCGCAGTTACTTTATGCATTGAATGAAAGCCTTGTAAACATTAGGTGATATTCGTGAATTTTTGTGTCAAATTTCGGCAGCTATTGCCGGAAAAGCAGGATATGAGGACAAAAACTGCATGACACACATGAACATTCAGGATTAATGTTAACACTTGTCAGCATTAGCTAGCCAGGGATGGCTATACAAGTCACGAAAATCTGGGCTCCTACAAGCATGCCTCCGAGAACAAAACTTTGCACCCTGGACCGCGGACGCGCCCTGGCATGGCTGAACGAGGGCCTGTCATCACGAGAAGTTGGAAGACGATTGGGAGTGCGCCACTCTGTAATCCAGAGGCTGCGGGAACGTTTCCAGGCCACAGGCACAACGGAAGAACGCCCGGCTCCGGACGTCCACGCAGCACCAACAGACAGGACGATCGTTTCCTCCGGCTGTCCATGCTGCGCAATCGTACAGTTGCTGCCAGCACCTGAGACATGAACTGAGGACAGCTGTCAACAGGAACGTCAGCACCAGCACCATCCGCAACCGGCTACACGAGGTTGGCCCCTACCTAAGACATGCAGACGTCAGGATCCCCTAGACACCAGCTCATCGTCACGCCCATTTTGCCTGGTGTCCGCAACATCAACACTGGACCAGGTAGCTATGGTCCCAGGTCTTGTTCACCGAAGAGTCCCGCGTCACTGTTGCCTTCGATGACGGCAGAAGACGGGTCTATCGCACGCAAGAAGAGTGGTTTGTAGACTGTGCTGTTCATGAGGCTGACCACTTTGGAGGAGGCTCAGTGATGGTGTGGGGTGGCTTCCGTGCCAACGGCAGAACACCTTTGTACGTCATCCAGGGTTCTATGACCGACTGCACTACAGGAATGATATTGTTCAGCCTCTCATCCAGCCAGCGCTGCAAGCCATGGGACCGATGGCAAACTTGCAGGACAATAATGCTCCTCCTCATAGAGCATGAGTCGTCACTGACTTCATGCATCAGCAAGGGATCCCAAGATGGACTGGCCTGGCTTGCTTCTTCACCTGACTTGGCACCAACTGAACAAAGGGTGGCCAACAACCATCCCCCCTCCTGCGGAATTCAACCAGCTGGCACAATTTCTGCCACAGGAGTAGCAGAGCATCCCCCAGAACACTCTCATGAATTATTAATCATTCCATGCGCCGGTGCTGCCTTGAATGTCTTTCGACTAACAGGGGTCACACCCGATATTGACTCAGTTGAAATGTACTTACCTGATTCCTGGCTTTTGAAAAGAGGGGCGTGGCGATTTGGACTGGAACTGTTGCTCTGTTTTTGAATGAATTTGATCGTGATTTCTATGAAATTGTTGGTTAATGACGAAATTAACAATTTCATATATTTTAAATTGTCTCTCATCTTTGCCTTGTCTGTCTTTGGTAGTGCTGTTGTGAGATGGCCCTTAACTTGTTGTGACTAGTATAGTTTGCTCTCTTATGTATTTCGTTAGAAATGCACATGCATTTTATCCAGTTTGGATGGTTCTTACTCTAACATTTAAATACATGTGCAGATTCACCTGTTTCATTCAAAGATGGTTGTTGTGCTGTGTATTGCTTCCACATAAGGCCATACAGAATTGATTGTTAAAGTGTACTTGCATTATATGGTTCCATGGTGTGTGTGTGTGTGTGTGTGTGTGCGTGTGTGTGTGTGTGTGTGTGTGTGTGTGTGTGTGTGTGTGTGTGTGTGTGTGTGTGTCCGCGTGTGTGTGCTTGTGCGCGCGCGCGCACGCGCGCGCGTGTGTTTGTAAAATATTTTGTGAATGTTCGCTTTTGATTGTTTTGTTTTTAATTTCATGAATGTTATACGATTTAATTTATCTATATATTGTATCTGGAAAAGGAATGTGAAAACGAAGACAGCAGTGTGTGTGTGTGTGTGTGTGTGTGTGTGTGTGTGTGTGTGTGTGTGTGTGTGTGAGAGAGAGAGAGAGAGAGAGAGAGAGAGAGAGAGAGAGAGAGAGAGAGAGCAACTGTAAAACTGGAACCGGGTTGAATGACATTCACGAGTCACTTTTAAGAGTTTCAGGTCTGTCATGTGTGAACAAGACCTGCTCTTAGAACTGTTCGATGATGGATCCTGTTCGAATAGCTCATCACCTAAGTGTCAAGATCTGCATTGTCCTTGAACAGTGTTCGTTTCATTCGTGTGCCTGTCTAAATTCTGTGGGATCGATATACGCGCTCCCATAAGCTACCAGTGTAGGACTTGATGTTCACATTGTAAGGTCATCAGTTTAACTTCCATCATCTTTCTCTGTGCTTCCAGGAAAACGAATCATAAGTTTTACTATTCTGACATTCTCCATCCACAAACCGACATGTTACCCCAAATTATTGTCTTTATTCAGGTTGCAGCAGGGAGAGATGTTACACACACACACACACACACACACGCACACACACACACACACACACACACACATATATATATATATATATATATATATATATATATATATATATATATAATGCTGAACAATTAAGTAGTGGGGGAAAACAAGTGCAGGTTAACCATTCTTCCATCATTATAGTAATGATTTGGCAAAGATTTGAAAAAAAAAAAAGTAAATGGCAAAATGTATATCATAAATATAAAAACCCTTCACTAGCTGCATGAGGAAACTATCGCAATCCCCCTTGAAGACAGATCTATATGTATCGCCTGCTCCGAGGCCTTTCGTCCGCTGGATTGGACTCATCAGGGAGACCCGACTGATTGTGTCTGTGCTCTTGGCGTCAGATAGAGACACACCACAGTCCATAATTCTGTGGTGTTCCGACCGCCAAGGGTTCGAAAAAGAATCCAACAGCACCCCCCAAAGCAGCCAGTGAAAGGTAGTAGAATTAAAACAAAACGAAAGTGTGGAGGGGAAAAAAGTTGTTGAAAACTAAAAACATTACGCAAACAGTATAAAATGTAATGGACAATATATATATATATATATATATATATATATATATCTCTCCACAAACTCAGAGGGTGTTTATCCGACTGTCCAATGTAAACACCTGCTGACAGGACATCTGTCTTAAAAGTCGAATTTCTGGAACGTGAGCCTTTCCCTGGATCTGTAACGTGTTGGAGGTGACCATGCCGGAAGTAACTTTTGCCTTTCGATCCGTTTGTGGCGGATTCATGTCAACATTCATCGTATTTATGTCGCCCCGAGCATTGCAGAGAAAATCTATGTTCATTCGGACATTGAAAATCTCAAGACTACGGGACCGTGCCATCGTAGGTTTTCTCCAAGTCTATTTGTACCTCGGCGTTTTTGTGCATCGCTGTGGTGATGTGGAACTGAACCCAGGACCTGGACCTGCTGGGCAGACGGAGAGCCTGAGACAGACCCGGCTGGCATCTGCAAGCGGTGGTTCTGCCGGATCTCCATCTACCCCCGTCTAGGACATTTGGTGACCCAGTATTGAAAAACATTTTGGCCTCTCTTACCGATTTAAACTCAAAGTTTGAAGAACTGAAGAAGGATGTGGAAGAAGTGAAGGACATGTGTGCGGGTCTGCATGAGGATGTGTCATCTTTGAAGGAGGAAGTGATGGACTTAAAACATGAAAACCAGCATTTAAAAGAAAACATGAAAACCAGCATTTAAAAGAACAAAATCAAACTCTGTGTGAACGAACTGAAACCTTAGAACAAAACACTAATGAGTCAGAGTGACGATCGAAAACGAATAACATTATCTTTTACGGAATACAAACACGTGATAAGGACACCAGAGATGTATGGAAGGGATTGTAAAATATTTACTGACAGACAAATTAAACTTAACCAAGGACATAGAATTTGACAGACTTCATCGTTTGAAGCATGATTCCCCTGTTATTGGAAGGTGCACATCTATAAAGATAAGCAACGAGTTCTGAATGTTAGATGCGATTAAGGGGAAGTAGCATTTTCATTGGTGAAGGTTTTTCTCCAAATGTAAGGGATATAAGAAGGAACCTGGTTCCGCGTTAAAGGATTCCAGGAAAGAAATAAAAGAGCTAGCATGGTTTTTGATCATTAGTCAAAGACGGAGTGAGGTTCTGTCTGGACAGCGAGAACAAGTTAAACCTATGGCTTAACGGTCCGGCCGGCTGATTTCAAAAGTAGTGTACTTAATATCTGTCCTCCGTGTATACCTTTTGTGCATGATTTTTCAAACGTTTCGTCGGGAACAAATAAAGTTTAGTTACCGTCTCACCTAAATTCTCCCCCCTTGCTTTCACGGGCTAAAGCAGGTCAATCACTGAGCTGTGACACAGCGAGTGATGCAGCTGCCGTGTTGTCGCTGCCGTCTAACGGCAGTGCTCACGGTGGCCGGGTTAACTCACCTGTGACCTCTTGTCAGTCACAGACTGGGTCGAATACACCACCGAGTGACCTTTCTAAAACAACAACAACAACAAAATAAAACCAACCCTACAATGGATTTAAATAAGTGTAGGGAGAAAGATGGAAAGTGATGGTTTTTGTATCCCAGTTCATTCCCATATAAATCATTTTTTTCAAGATGATGATTGTTGTTGTGAAAACGAAAATAATGAATCAATGACAACACAGTTAAGCATACATGTGTGGGTGAGAGTGACTGCAGAGCGAATGGTGCATTTGATTCTAAAAATTGCGTGCCGTTTTTACATTGGAATGTAAATGGCTTATTGTTGAAATTAAAGGACCACAGTTTTATTGATCATATTTTGTCATTTGATTTTCCATTTGTCTCCTTCAAACTTTTGTCAGAATCTTTACTCATCTGCATTTGAAAATTACAACATCTTCTGTAAACCAGCGATCGAGTTTACAGAGTAAGGGAGAAGATAGAATGGGGGGGGGGGGGGGGGGGGGGGGGGGGGGGGGGGGGCAAACCTAAACGTACCAACCTGATCAATCTTTCCAGCGTAAACATCACAAAATGAACAGCTGCGTGTCCTCGCACCCAGAATGCCAACGTTTAGTTGAAGACGTGAAGGAGGGAGACTGAAGGAATTGTTTTATTCCGAGGAAAGCGTTCAAGACCAGCCACCCACATTTTACAATAAACGTTTCATCAGCCACCTTCAGGATGAGATAAGAGTTTAGACATTTACTGGGTGAGTCCCTCGTAAATCGTGTCTTCACATACAATGTATCTAAACAACTGAAGGAGAATTGGAAGAAGATAGAAAGGAAGGCTCTCAGTGAGCTACGCCAGTTTGTTTCAGACAGAATTATTAGAATTTCCACAGCTGAGAATGGTGGGGCGACAGTCATTCAAAACACCAATGACTATATCGATGAAGCCCTAAGACAGCTTAACAATTCCCGATATTATTTACCGGTATAGAAAGACCCCACAGTAAGTATGCCAGACAATCTAATACCATTGCTAAAATCTTTGTGCCCAAAATATATTGACGACAATACCTACAAATTGCCCGTTACAGAAATTCATAGGTGTCGTCCCTATCTAACTTATACTTTGCCTAAGATTCACAAACCTCTAATTCACCCCCAGGTTGTGTCGTCCTATAGCGTCTGGTTAATTTAGTGATATGAGGACAGTAGTTGTAGTATTAATAGTAAGTATACTGATACAGTTAGAGAAAGGAGAGGAGTCAGAGGATGCACGAACAGCATGTTTTCAGTGGCAACAGTAATAGTGGTGGAGATGAGAAGGAGAGAGGTAATGTTGCTTATAGCTCAGTTAACGGCAAAGGGACATATCAGGGCTGTGTGATGATGATGGCAATGATAATGATAATAATAATGATACTGCTACTACTGTTGCTACTACTACTATTACTACTACTCATAATAATAGTGATTGTATTGAATATGATGATGATGATGATGATGATGATGATGATAATAATAATAATAATAATAATAATATAATAATAATAATAATAATAATAATAATAATAACAATGATAACAATGGTAGCAGCAGTTGTAGTAATGAAGAGAGAAGAAGAAGAAGAAGAAGAAGAAGAAGAAGAAAGAAGAAGAAGAAGAAGAAGAAGAAAATGAAGATGTTGATGATGATGATGATGATGATGATGATGATGATGATGATGATAATGATGATGATGAAACTTACAGTCAGTTCCGGACTTCGTAATTACTTATAATCGCTCTCTCTCTCAACTTCTATTATTTTCGAACAAAACTTCTGCTGTCCAGTAATGATCCATCTCCTACAATATGCTCGGATGTAACTAGACAGTGCGATCGTGTTTACATAGTTTCGCATTTTCGTTTCCTATTAAGTTTTTAAAAGAAATTCTACCATATATCAACACTACATTATATACACCATGCTTTGATGCATTTTAGATTGCTTTATCGTGTCGCATAGCTTTCATATAGGCTCTCCTAAGCTTTTCCTCTATATGTCAAAACCAGGCAAGTTACTTTGAATTGATCTGCAATTCAGTCTTTTCGTAACCTCTTTCGCTCAGTTTTCTTCAATTTGCGAACATATATTCAGCCACACATGAATTCTGCGATATCTGTGATGTCCTTTGACAATTTTTAGTGTATGCCATTGTATTCGCATAACTCTGGACAAGGCAAGTAAGAACCTACAACATTTCAAGAACTATTTGAAGTGGCGTGATCCTGTTCACATCATTTTCAACAAAGCGTCTACTGCTCCAGCCCTCTACATCACCAGCCGTCTATAGTCAGTTCGGAAATCACAATCGTTTATTATTGTTCTCTGTAAATTCCTATCCATCTTCGAGCAAAATGTCCACCACATATTAAAACTGACAAACCTATGCTACGCTTTGATGTGTCTTAGATTGTGCAATTGTACTCACTTAGTTTAGAACTTCTCCTTGACCTACCCTCTGCACATCAAAATGATATATGATCGGCCATTCTGAATGATTACCGCTTTAATCTGTGTACGATTCCTTTGTTCATTTTTTCTATAAACTACCGAAGAGAAATCCCGCCACATATGAACACTGCAAAGTCAACATGTGCTTTGTGACATTCTATACTGTGCAATCGATTTCACATGATTTTTTACCGTAACTTTTTCCTAATCTTACCCTCCACGTCTCAAAACTTGGTGAGCCATTGTGGATTGATCTGCAGTTTAAACATTTTGCACTTCTTTCATTCATTTTCTATCCTCAGGTCCCTGCCACTGGAAATGCACGCCTCTGTGTGGACCTACATCTACACCGATGGATCCGCTGATGCAACTGCAAAAATGGAGGAAGTGGGATCCTCATCTGCCGTCCAGAGATGGACGAGCCCTGTCAAGGTCTCTGGCTGCTGGACGATCAACAAACTACAGGGCTGAACTTCCTGCTCTAAGAGAAGCTGCCAGACTCATTAATGCAGAAGAACACCCGCCTTCACACGTCTTTTTGTGACAGACTGTAAATCCGCTATCCAGAATTTACAGTCACCCAGTGAGAAGCTGGAAAGAGAGACAGTCCAACAGCTTAAAGACCTGCCACAAAGAGCGCAGGTGACTGTCCAGTGGATCCCTGCCCACTGCGGCCTGGCAGGAAATGAGCAGGCAGACAGGCTTGCCAAATGTGGCAGCAGGCTCGAGCAGACAAACCCGCCCATCTCCTATAGACAGGCCAAAACTGTCACCAAAAGCCAGTATAAAAGACTATGGGAAGAAGAACACAGACACCTGTCTGATGATCAGCTGCCCCAACTACAGCGACACCAACGGACCACAATCTTCAGACTACGAACTGGTGACTGCCGTCTGAGAGCCCATTCCATCGTATTGGGGTATTCGCACACACCTGACTGCCCTTGTGAGACAGGCCCACAAACCGCCGCCGAGCGCTTTTTTTTTTCAGTCTTACCCCCTTGATCAGGATGCATGGATACAGCGTTGGCCACACGGAGCCATGTTTGCGGCAAAGCTCTGGGGCACAATGGATACAGCGCTGGCCACACGGAGAGCGGCATGTTTGGGGCGGCAACAGCTTTGGCCACACGCACAATGGCAAAGCTGGGGAAGACTGAAGACAGCAACAGCCTTCATCCATCAAACTGGTCTGGAAATATGAGTCATGATTCTGGAACGCAGAAGAAGAAGAATTCATTTCCTATCGATAAATTTTGCTATATGGTAAAACTGTAGCACCTATGATACGTTTTGACAAAACTCAGATTATGCAATGGTCTTCGCTAATTTGTAACACTTTTTTTTGTTCCTACCCTCTATGTATCAATAAGCCATTTCAAACTGATCGTCAGTTGGGCCAATTTCATGATTGCTGATCGTCATTTCCTTGGCCTTAAAAAGCAGAAATGTGGCCATATTTTACGCCATTTTGGATCGATTTCCACCTTACCTGAATTTAAGAACAACTACTGTATATCTTCTGATTGTGCTCGCAAAGTTTTATATAGTTTCACTCCCCCCCCCCCCCCCCCCCCACTCCCCCATCCCCCCCCCCCCCCCCCCCCCCCCCCCCAACGTTTTGAACTGCGCCTCCGTCTCTGCCCAGTTTGGCATTCATTTACCTCATAATCGTTTTGCTTAGCGAGTAGGATTTTTATACCTTCCCTTTTTCAAATGTTACTTTCATGTTTTGAAAGCATTTCTTCATTTGAACAGGTTCGGAAAACTTGCACGTGACTTTGAATTCTGGTGCTGTGACATACATCGGATGAAGTCGTCGTGAGCAAGTGAAATATTCACATATCGTGTATTTGCGTTTTACATAACGGTACGGTACAACAAATTTCAAGCAGTTTCAACTGATCTTTTCTCTTGAATATGCCTGCATTTGGCACACAGAAGAGATGATTGAAGGTTGACTTACTTTTGACTAGATTATCATGTCATGTCTTGAGGATGCCTGGTTTTTACGTAGTCGATAGGGAAGGGTCATGCAGTGGACGTAATACAGCATATCATGTATGTTAATGTACAGACTTTTTGGCCTTACAGCAGACATGTACATGTATCAGTGTATTGGCTCAGGTTTTTGGGCTGGTGTTTGTTGGATATAAGGCCGATGTTCATGTTGAAATCTTGTATGGAAGGTGCTAGAGCTCCCAATCTTTGTGTGCGTGTGTGTGTGTGTGTGTGTGTGTGTGTGTGTGTGTGTGTGTGTGTGTGTGTGTGTGTGTGTGTGTGTGTGCGCGCGCGCGCGCGCGCGTGTACGTGTGTGCGTGCGTGTGTGCATGCATGCGTGCGTGCTTGCGCGCATGCGGGCGTGCGGGAGTACGTGCGTGCTTGCACGCGCGCGCGCGCCCGTGTATGCGCGTGTGTGTGTGTGTGTGTGTGTGTGTGTGTGTGTGTGTGTGTGTGTGTGTGTGTGTGTGCGTACGTGCGTGCGTGCGTGCGTGCGCGCGCGCGCGCGCGCGCGCGCGCGTGTGTGTGTGTGTGTGTGTGTGTGTGTGTGTGTGTGTGTGTGTGTGCGTGCGTGCGTGCGTGCGTGCGTGCGTGTGTGCGTGCGTGCGTGCGTGTGTGTGTGCGTGAGTCAACATGTGCACGAGATGAATTTCTGATTTCCTTTTGCCTTAATTCTACAGTGTATATGCACTCCCTAATTATAGGAGTCAACAAAGTACGAAAAAGATGTGTACTGACCCATAAACACATTAGCAGCGATGCACAATTACATGCTGCACTTTGTCATATGATCATATATAAAATCGTATCACATGAAGAAGGCTGTACCTTCTGACAAAAAAAACATGCCTCTGTAATGCAAACAGAGGCTGGCAATGTCACAACCACAGAAATAAGCAGGAAGACTAATCCAGATCGATGTTTTGTTTTTTCTTCCATTTTATTTCCGATAACCCTTAACCTCGTAAAGTGAACGCTGACTGGTCGGTGTAAGTCAGGAAACCTGTGACAGTCGCGACAGTCGCAGACTTACAGCAGTATTTGTTCATCCATAGATTGGTGTTGGCATTTTCGTGCTTACAGATCGAGTGAGTACAAACATAATAAATGCCGGAGCTGATGTCGGTCCAGTTAACATCAGCAGCATCTGCCCAGGTGTGGACTATCTCCTGAATCAGAACTACACAGACGACATGTTCCTGTGGGTGAATGTCTCAGACTGTGAAAACAATTTGCCACAGTTTACAGCACACCAGGGTGTGGTGTATGGGGTGTGTGAGGTTCCACCTCTTTCTGTAAAATGGTTGTGCAGAGCAAGGACATTGGTCTGCTTGTTCATCTGAAACGTTCAGAATATGAGTGTAATTCTAGTCAGTGGGACATACAAATTGGCCATAGACCAGCAAGAAGCATAGTTCACTGTCTGTGGCATTCTGTGGAAGAAATGATTTTTTATCTGAAAGAAACGGATTTGTACTTGCATCACACAAACAATCCCCAAGTCAATGTGAATATTGATACCATGATTTTTTTCGATTTCGTCGTGAAACACATATCCGAACTTTCTGGGTTTATTATCATGCCAAAATTTCTATCTGGGCGACAGGAATACTCCAGATGTGATCTGAAAGTAAAACCAGGACATGCGTTACTGATCACTGTTCGACAATTATGGTCTATTTCTCGCTTAGATAATTGTGGTGTCATGGAAATCTTTTACAGAAAACCAAACATGACTCGTCAATGTGCTACCAACATAAACGCTGGACAGAAATTTCCAGCTTATTTTTTCACCGCATCAGATGTTCAGTTGTCCCAAGGAAGACACAGACGGTGTAAACCTCAGTACATGAAAGCATACTTTTCTGTTATTTCTGAAAGCGATGCACCACGCAAGCTGACCAGTGGTTTGTTTAACTGTTCTGTTGGCCATTACCCTAAGTTCCAGGATCACTTTCACTGCAACAAAAAAACAGAGTGTGAAGATGGGCGGGATGAAACAGAACACTGTCCTTTTAGTAGTTCTGGTTGTCAAGGATTGGTCACTTCACGGAACAAATGTTATGATTATGTACATAAATACGTTGGTAGGACATTCATGTCTTATTTCCAACGCCTATGTGCATCAAAGAGTGGAAGGCTTGCTTGTATAAAAAAAACTAAACAGGAAAAGCAAGACTCCCTGCATATCTTTAGACAATATCAGATATTTCATACAGCTCTTGGCTTGAAATCAGGCTGGCATGGTCAACTTTTTGCGTACAGCAAATTTCGTATATGGTCTGACAACACCGTTATCTACAGTCTGGACCATTTGCAATCAGAATATGTTCTCAAAGGTGCGAGGGTTGCCGAACAGTTCGCGCTCATTTCAATGAAAGTAGGATGTTACGATTCGACTATGACTGAAGGTGTTTTGTGTGAAACAAAACAACGAGAACCTGTGGGTCTGGCTCCCAGTGTTGCACTGGATGGATTATATTCAATTTCAATTATTTTCGAAAACTCTCGACAGTTTTTATCTGTTGAACCTGATGGTCATTTCACACATCAGTTCTTATTGTGTGCACCAAACAGTTATTCCACGAGAACTGCGAGTTCACAGTGCCAGCTGTCGTTCAAAACGAATGATCAAGACAATGCTACGGGGTTTGATCCTGGAAAGGATTCTGATGTCATGTTTACGTGTGATGACACTGATGCTGTGACAGTGCATTTCACTCTGGTGTGTGACTTTAAAGAAGACTGTCCCGACACCACTGATGAGTCATTCTGTGAACATCCTCCCTGTTCAGGTTTTCTGTGTCAGAATGGGCAATGTGTGTGTTTGACACTCAACGTTGTAATGAACAGTCGGACTGTTTTGACGATTCTGATGAGAAGAAATGTCCAGTGAACATACATTTCATCAATAATGAAACTCTACCACACTTACATATCAACTTAGACGGCACCGGCTATTTTGTTCAGCAGAAGATGGGCGATGACGAGCCATGTCCAGAGAGTCATTATCGTTGCACGACAGAGTGGCTGTACTGTCTCCCTGTCTACACCCTATGTAATGGCTTGTCTGACTGTGTTTATGGAGAAGACGAACAAGACTGTGAGCAAAGGACCTGTCCTGGATTCTATCAGTGTCGTGCTTCCAAAGTGTGCTTGCATGGCGATCATCTGTGTGATGGCTGGGGGCAGTGTCCACAGCGGGACGATGAACTGATGTGTGACAGGACCTGTCCTGAAGGTTGTTTATGTCAAGGTTATTCCTTCTCATGTAGCAAAGTATTTCATGCGCACCTCTTCAATGAACTTCGTGATTTAAACGCCAAAGGTTCGGGGATGCTGTTAAAAGATGTCGTTGGAAATGTGTATTTGATTAAACTGATTCTGTCTGACTGCTCCCTCCACAATGTTTCATACATCAAGCTTAACAACTTGCAGCACGTTGATCTTTCCAATAACACTTAAATACGATTCAAGAATCTGATGTTTTAACGTTACCACACCTACGAACACTGTATCTGGCAAACAATCCTTTCAGTCAGATTACATATCCTGTTGGGAAGCACGTCAGGTACGCATTGAGAGGAGTCAGTCTATCAAATACGCATCCCGATATTGTTGACACTTTATTGTCTCTGTATCTATATCATGCAGAATGGCTTAATTTATCATTTTTTTCTGCCATTATCAGCATCAGTTCCAGGGGCTTTGCAAACACACCACGACTACGTGAAGTGGATATACGATGGAATCCAATTGAAAACTTTCCATGGAATTCCTTGTCAGAGGCTGTGCACATTAACAAGATCTTTTCCTCAGACTACAGATTTTGCTGTGACCACTTATTCAGCCATCCTTCAGCAAGGTAAAATGTCTTGCCCCTTACACCATATTTACTTCATGTGAAACATTGCTGCCATCTGAACTACATGGACTTTTCTTTTGGTCAACAGGTCTATCTGCCATATTAGGGAATTCAGGTTGCTTTGTGATTTCATTAGTTGTCGGTAAATTGTTTGAGAAACATTTCTTGGCAGCCACTGGGCATTTGCAAATTGCTAATATACTTATGGGGTGTCACGTGGGAATTACAATTTTGGCAGACGAACTGTTGCATGGAAAATACATCCAAACTGAAAAAGAATGGATCGATAGCATCATCTGCAAAGTGAGTGGTTTCATAAGTTTCGTGTCCAACGAAGTGTCTGTTTGTATGATCATGTTCATCACTTTGAATCATGTCACTATCCTTCGTTTTTCTGGTACAGAGTTACAAAAGAAACAATCTACAGTTGCAGCTTGTTGTGCAGCATGGGCTGTTGGAATCGTGTTGTCACTGATACCCGTTTCTTCCTGGTTTCTCGCACTGGGGATTGCGTGGACAGTCTGGCCTGTGTCGTCTGGCTCTTTTTACTCAGTATAATGATGTCCAGACGCTTAAATGGTTTACAGTTGTTGTCATCGTCAATTGTGTGTTCTGCTTGGTGATATTGGAGTTTACCGTGGTCATTCGCAGCCGATTACCAAGGTATAGGATTAAACTTGATCCCAGTAAAAGGTCAGTGTATTTTTCAGCCCACTTGACGACAAAAATTGTGTTTACAAACACTGTTTGTTGGCTGACGTTTTGGTCTGATCATAGCCATGACGTCCGCTGGTCTTACTGTTTTAGACAACATGCACGAGGCCATGGTGGTGTTCGTTTTACCACTCAGCTCTGCTCTCTATCCATTTCTCTATGTGTGGACAGTGGTAGCAGAGCAACGTGGACAAGCACGAGAAGAGAGGGTGTTGAGGGTGTTGAAAACACAAAGTATTTCTCGGTCAAGAAAACGCCAACCAAATATATAAACAGATAAACGAAGAATTATTGAATTGACAAACCAACAAAAAGGGGGTAGCTTAAAAAAATTCTCCCGTCCTCCCTCCCCTCCACCCCCTTCCTACCTGCCACCCAGTAAATCCAGCAGACGATTTCCGGTAGAGCGACTAAGCAAGTCTCTTCAGCAATGCCCTGAACTGGTTAGATCTCCACTGACTCAAGGGGGGGGGGGGGGGGGGGGGGGGGGGGGGAGAGATAAGCTAAGTTTGGTTGTTGACCACACTGCTGGCCACAGAGATGCCGTTGTTGTGTTTTTTTTTTTGTGAGGTTAAACGTGTGAAGTGTATTATTTTTGTACTACACACAATGTATTCCATTTTGTTTGGCGTCATTGTTCTCACACTGTTCAAGTCGTTGCTTACTGTATCCTGTGATATGTATATTATCCACAGGGGTACCATCAAACATTGTTATTCAGCATTTGGTTGAAGACCGTTGTAGATTTCTTGCCGTCCTGCCGGGCTCGTTTGAGATGTGGAGACAGTCTCTTTCTGAGGTCTCTTACGACGGGAGAAGTCTTCCACTATAAACACACTGCACCCTTGAAGCTTCTGCTTATTTTGCAGAATTCTCACTTTCTGTTTGTAGAAAGCACAACGGGTAATGCTAGGAGAGTCATGTCTGTTATTCAGCCAGTGCGGTCTATCGAGCTCCACGTGGTCGGTCAGTTGCAGTTTGTAAACAGGTCATAAAGTAAAACCTTCATAGTCCGCGCGCTCGTTTCCTTGTTACTCCTAGGTAAACCATAGAAGATAAGGTTGTTCCTTTTGAACGACCCTCCACATCATCCAGTCTGGCGTCACATTCGTCAAGCTTTGTACACAAGTCACTGCTGGTTTTCTTCAGGTCTTGGTTCTGGTTACGTAGCTCCACCAGTTCATTCTTCAATGTCCACACTTCAGTCTGAAGAGACACGTAGAAATCACGCAGATCGTGGACCTCCTTCCTGAGCTCCTCCAGCTTGGCGTTCGTCTGGACACTGGAAGACACAACCCTAGCCATGATTTCGCTAAGTGTCTGCTCCGAACCCGATGACGTCGAAGAGCGGGGATCCCCGGGTCTATCCAGATTAACCCTGCAAGAACTCGTGGTATCCTTGCCTGGAAGAAAAAACTGGCTCCAGTGTTGCTTGCAATGTCTCCGCACTGCAGTAAAAAAAAAAAAGAAAAATAAAAGAAAAAAAAAAAAAAAAAAAGACTCCCCCGAAAAACAGTAGGAGAGAGTAACAATCCAAAAACAACACCGTCCACACTGCGCGAAACAAACAACATGGCGATGCGTGTGGCCAGCTTTCTTTTCGCTCTCTCAACATGAAGCCGATGAAAATCGGCACGAAACGGCCATATACAGACCGAAACTGGACTGCTCCATATGGCAATGTTCTTAATGTATCAGTTAGTCCAACATGGAGAGACAGGAATCACTAATTCTGCAGCAATTAACGCTTATTAGTAGAGCCTGTATAGTGCGTCTTCTCGTGATCACGGCAGCTCACTTCCGAGAGAGAGAGAGAGAGAGAGAGAGAGAGAGAGAGAGAGAGAGAGAGAGAGAGAGAGAGAGAGAGAGAGAGTAGGTAGTTAGTTAGATATATAGAGATATATGTAGGCAGACAGACAGGCAGGCATACAGACAGAGAGATCGATAGGTAAATAGATAAACTGATGTGTGTGTGTGTGTGTGTGTGTGTGTGTGTGTGTGTGTGTGTGTGTGTGTGTGTGTGTGTCTGTGTGTGTGTGTGTCTGTGTGTGTGTGCCTCTTGATTTCTTTATTCATTCGCTTATTTAGTATTCAGTCATTCATTTATTTACTTGTTTATTTTTTTTATCTATTTATTTATTTGTATTTGTTTGTTTAGTCACCTATTTACCTAGTATAGTTGTTCTTTCCAAACCTGCAATATTCGAGGCAATACTTTTTTTTTTTTTTCTGGTATCAGGTCATTGTGTGTTTTTCTTTCCTTGGTTTAATTGGTTTTGCTAGGGTGGTCTTACATTTGTCCTCGGACCTGTAGGCTATATGGTGAGGCAGCCCGAACCGGAGTTAGACTTTGTTGTGGCTGTTTCATGCTATATATACTACTGGCAAAAAGTTAAGGGCCATTGCCAACGCTGTCTCCCAGACCAAAACACTACAGCGAATGTTAAGAAGAAACGGATGCAAAATCTTCTAAATTTATTCAAGAACAAATTAATCGGACCATTGCACGAAATCAACAAATCAAACGCGGACAGCGGGCTGTAATGCCCAATCACCCTTCCTCAGGATCGTCACATAAGCAACAACTGAAAACTGCACCATTCAGTATCGAGTGTAGCCACCGTTTGCCGCCAGGCAAGTGACACAACGTCGTTGCATGGAGTCCACCAGGGTCCGAAGAGAGTGTCCCACGGTATGGCCTGCCACTCCTGCTGCAGGAAGAGAGTGAGCTGGGCCACGTCAACAGGCGGGGGGTGGTTGTGGGCTACCCGTCATCCAAGGACATCCCAGAGGTGCTCAATTGGAGCCAGATCGGGTGAGCGAAATGACCACCGCATCCGGATGATCCCCTCTTGCTGCAGATGATCGTCCACGACACGGGCTCGGTGTAGACGGGCGTTGTCGTCTTGGAAAACAGCAGCGTTGCCCATGACCTGAAGGGCGGGCTGGATCAGGGGCCTCACAATCTCGTCACGGTATCACACCCCTATCAGCATGCCTTGAATGACGTACAGGGGAGTTCTGTCTTGACGACTGAAGCCACCCCAGACCATCACAGGACCCCCTCCGTAACGATCCACCTCACGAACTGTTGCGTCAGCAGAACGTTCTCCTGGCCTTCGCTGAATGCCAAGGTGAAGCGGGACTCATCTGTGAACAACACTCGAGACCATTGCTGCCTCGTCCAGCGAACATGATGACGACACCAGTCCGTCCGTGCTCTGCGGTGAGCTGGAGTAAGTGGTACTCGGACTGCTGGTCTCCGGGATGACAGCCCAAACTCGTGCAAACGGTTACAAACTGTCCTACTGACATTGAAATTTGCAGCCTGCAGGAGTTCACGCCTTAAGGTGGATGAGGTGACAGTCCGATTGCGTAGGGCAGACAGCAGGAGGAATCGGTCAGCATGTCTGTCGGTACACGAGGACGGCCTGATCGTGGCCGATCCTACACGTTGCCAGTGGCCTGAAACCTCTCTACAAGACGTTGGATGGTGGAATGGGACACGTTCAGACGCCTAGCCACCTCGCGGCCAGAAATCCTTCTTCATCAATCAACGCTAAGGCACGTCCACGATTGGCAGGGTCCAGTCTTTGCCTTTGTGCCATGCTTTTTGGGCTGGCGTAGACACCGTTCTGTTCACAGATGTGTGGCAAACGGCGTCTGATCTGTGTGCATGAACGAGGTGCCATGCACGTGCATCATGATTGACCACAAGCATTTTCGCCCTTTTTTTTTTCAAACTCATATGCTCCCACAGGCACCCGTTTTACCGTTTTTACATGGTTTCCGCACGTGCAGCTGCGCTCCACCTTGTACCGCAGTGGGTTTTTTTAGGTGTTGTGATCTGTTA
>JADBJO010001632.1:470000-480000 GCA_016801955.1 Conus betulinus
AATGTCAGCACTTCATACCGGTCCCTTCGGTTCTTTTCTTTATTTTTTTTTTATTATTTTTTTTAACTGGACAGGTGGTATGACATAGGCCTTCATTTTTTTTTTTTTTTTTTTTTTTTTTTGTATTTAGCAAATTGATGCGCTGGTTTCTAAATTCTGATTAAATCGACTGACAAATTCAAGTGCATTATACTTTACTAAAAATGAATGATGATGATGAGAGAGAGAGAGAGAGAGAGAGAGAGAGAGAGAGAGATGAGAGAGAGAGAGAGAGAGAGAGAGAGAGTTGAAAGTCGCCTGCGAATATTTGTCCACCTCACAATCTGTACGTCACAGACATGCATTTATCCAAACATGCTCTTGATGACAACATTCTTTTTGGAATGGGCCTTGTTAGGACATCTGCAAAAGGAGGAAAACTGTTTAGAAGAGAGTCGCTTTCAGCGAGAGTAACCCCACTGTTTTCATGGGACATATGTCGCTGGTGGGCACGCCCCAAATCATTTTGACTCATCAGCCAACCTAACCGTTCAATCAGAGAGAGGAAACATAGGTGGGTTTGGGGAGGGTGCGGGGGGTGGGGGTGGGGGTGGGGGATGAGCGGTGTGTCTGCGATGCAGACAGTCAATATCCCGATCGTTATCATGACGTGCGCTTCAAATAAAGTAGTTGACTCTCTAGATCTATTAGTTTCACACATAAAGTGTGAAAAGGGTCACTATTGGCAATGGGAAGACAGGAATTATGTTCCCCTTATTTTTTTTTTTTTTCTAGAAAGACAGGAATATCTCTCCTGATTTTCTTTGCGAAAGACATGAAACTATCTCTCCTGATTTTCTTTCCGAAAGACAGGAATTATCTCCCTGATTTTTTTTTTTTTTTTTTTTTTTTTTTTTTTTTTTTTTTTTTTTTTTTTTTTTTTTTTTTTTTTTTTTTTTTTTTTGAAAGACATGAATATTATCACTTGCGGCTATCGGGAGAACGTCAGCCAGGCACCGATTGGTTGAACCTGTGACCTATGAATAATCTAATCCGATTTCTGGTACCTTCCCGCTCGTTGTGAAGCAGCGGACGCAAGAGTTTGCATTCGCTTTTTCTGTCCCACTAGTACTGTATTTGTTCAGCCTGTTTCGCTTTTTTCTGTCCCACTAGTACTGTATGTGTTCAGCCTGTTCGCTTTTTCTGTCCCACTAGTACTGTATTTGTTCAGCCTGTTCGCTTTTTTCTGTCCCACTAGTACTGTATTTGTTCAGCCTGTTCGCTTTTTTTTCTGTCCCACTAGTACTGTATTTGTTCAGCCTGTTCGGTTTTGCTGTCCCACTAGTACTGTATTTGTTCAGCCTGTTCGCTTTTTTCTGTCCCACTAGTACTGTATTTGTTCAGCCTGTTCGCTTTTCTGTCCCACTAGTACTGTATTTGTTCAGCCTGTTCGCTTTTTTCTGTCCCACTAGTACTGTATTTGTTCAGCCTGTTCGCTTTTTGCTGTCCCAACTAGTACTGTATTTGTTCAGCCTGTTCGCTTTTCTGTCCCACTAGTACTGTATTTGTTCAGCCTGTTCGCTTTTTCTGTCCCACTAGTACTGTATTTGTTCAGCCTGTTCGGTTTTTCTGTCCCACTAGTACTGTATTTGTTCAGCCTGTTCGTTTTTTTCTGTCCCACTAGTACTGTATTTGTTCAGCCTGTTCGGTTTTTTCTGTCCCACTAGTACTGTATTTGTTCAGCCTGTTCGACGTTGACGATCTGTCCCAACTAGTACTGTATTTGTTTCAGCCTGTTCGCTTTTTTCTTTCTGTCCAACTAGTACTGTATTTGTTCAGCCTGTTGCCTTTTTCTGTCGGTATTTTTCTGTTTCGGTTTTTCTGTCCCCACTAGTACTGTATTTTTTGTTCCTGTTTTTTTTTTTCTGTCCCACTAGTACTGTTTTTTTCAACCTGTATCTTGAAGTTGACGATCTTCGTTGTTTATAGGATCGATCTCTGTCTGTCACCCGACGCAAGAGGTTTGCATTCACTTTTTTTCTGTCCCACTAGTACTGAACAGATTATTCATAGGTCACAGGTTCAACCAATCGGTGCCTGGCTGACCGTTCTCCCGATAGCCGCAAGTTGAATTATCTCCCTGTTTTTTTTTTTTTTTGTTCTGGAAAGACATGAATTATCTCTCCCTGATTTTTTTTTTCTGGAAAGTTAGGAATTATTTTCCACTGATTTTTTTTTTTTTTTTTCTGGAAAGACACAGAATTATCTTCCCCTATTTTTGTTTCTGGAGAGACGGGAATGATCTTCTTATTTTTTTTCCTTCTAATTGGCCTGTTAGTTAATGTTGGAGATAGCGCGTCTTAGGCAATGTTAAAGCCTATATTGTCATGCCGGCCTTGCGCCTTGTTGACCTTTTGAAGTACCGGTCTTTTTGTTGGCCACCTGTCTTTAAAAAAAAAAAAAAAAAAAGTAAAAAGAAAAACTATACAGATTAGGTGATGATATTACCAACAAGGTGTATGAAGCTGACATGAGGGGATGAACTATGTGGGTATGCATGTTCCCCCTCTGTTGTTATGAGAATTCTGTTTGCCACATTTCATACTAACATCATGACAGTACATGCACCAGTGGTATACACATATACATCAACTTGACTGAAAACTGTTTACTCTATATACACTATAATTCAAGTTCACCACATGAACAATAATGTTGTCTAAAAAGAAGGAAATATATTTGATATAAGGCAAGTATAACACTACAAACTAAAAGCAAAAAGAGGTATCATAATGATTTCTAATGCATAACAAAATGTCCACACGTAACACCAATATGAAAATCTTGAAGGTATTGGGAAATCAATGTAACTTTGGTTTGAAATGTACATAATGTATCGAAATTAATGACAGCGTGCATATCATCCAGTGCAACACCAAGTAATTATCAAATTGCACGCAGTGAATTACAAGTTATCTTTATCTTGTTTTTGTCATTGTTAGAAAACGTCAAACACCATTTCCATTCAACGGAAAAAAGTTTCTATACAATATGTGTATTTTAGCCTAAGACCAAATATTCAAACAGCAGATAGATTGGACTTACAGAATGAGGATCTGCTGCTGGAAGAGTAGAGAATATTAGAATTCACAGTGGAACAGTTAGCCTGCTCACACCACCCAGCTCTGATGAACAACTGGACAGGTAAGAGCACGGAAAATGGAGAGTACCCATATCATAAACAGCAGCAGCAGCAGCAGCAGCAGCAGCAGCACCCATCTCTTGAAAGATAAAGGTCCAGAAACTTCAAAATGAGCGCTAAAATGTTTCCACCACAAGCAAAGTCTGAGCTGTAAGACAATGGTCCTCTAACTACATAGACCGTTTGTTTGGACAGGATGATAGGGGGGGGGCTGTTTGTTGTTGCTGTTGTTTGTTTGTTGCCTTGTTGTGTTCAAGTATTCGAGGATAGATGTAACTGTGACATATGATTAGAAGTAAGTGTATACATAGGACTGAAGTTTCAAGCACAGGAAAGGAGAAAGAAAGAAACAAGATGACACAGAAAAAAAAAAAATGCTCTTATCGAAATGCAGTTGAAGAATGTTTACTGAAATAGACTATACTGCCCAGATGCATAGTTTCAGCATATGTATATTGCTTTGTTTTTTTTTTTTTTTTACTCATTTAACTGAAGACTTAGCAGTTTTTGAAAACGCATTTCCCGTGTTTTTACGCCGTTTCTCCAGGATTAAGTTCAAAGTGTACAGGAATGGGTTGAGTGCCGAATTGAGTGGCAACACAAAAATGGCGGTTCCGACGTTGACCTCTCGGGAATGGCGACACCATTGGCAGCCAGAACCCCACACAGACCGATAGGAAACCAACACAGAAAATCAGACACTGCAATGGACAGGAGGCGCCTGGCGATAGTCGATTCTTTGGATTGCACACTTTCGTTGCCTTTGTCTTTGGTCTGGGTTAGATGATCAGAAAGCGCATTACTCCTCACCGACCAGTAGATAAGAAACTGACCCACTCCAATCGTCATAAAGAGGATTAGGTTGCAAATAATCATGATACCAAACGAATAAATGTGACCAGGAAAGTCAGCTCTGGTGACAGGCAGTGGAATGCAAATACCTGTCTGGTGGAAAAAAACTCCCAGTGTGAGACTACAGGAAGCAGAGGCACAGATGCATCACGAGTCCCAGTGCCCAGATGATGGCACAGGCTATGTGAGCTGATCTGGCTCCAAACCGGATGTGACTGAACGGAAAACGAAGCACAAGGAAACGATCTAAAGTGATCAAACAGATTAGGAAAGCTGACACTTCAGATGATAACAAGGATAAAAATCCTGCAATGCTACAAGCAGAACTCGTTTTCCATGCAGTATCATTCCAGATATAAGTACCTGCATACAGTCGGTCTGCCACTCCAATGAAGATTAGATACACTCCCATAAAACAATCAGAGGCACATAGATGAATGACAAAAATCAGAAAACCAGTCTTGGTGTTTTTTGGTAAAATATACATGCGATACACAAACCCACTCAGGTTCCCAAGAACAGCAAGCACAGCATATACCCCTAGGGCACAACGATAAGCCAGAGCCTTCAACAAGTCATCACAGGACGAGATTTCGTCAGACGAGCCAAACATTCCCCTCGGAAGCTGTCTGGCAAAACAACAGAACAACACAGTTTGAAATTATCTGCCAAAACATGCAGGAGATCTGTCATGTGTTTCATGAAGGCTGGAGCAAAATCAATGACAGGACAACCCTGTAAGTTCAAAACCTGAAGATGATGAAACAAGTGTTGTTCCTCAAGGACCTTTATATCATTCCAGGACAGATCCAGAACTTTTAACTTTGGCATTACAGCTGACAGCATGCTCATATTTACAGACTCCATTTGGACATGAGAGATATTGATCATCACTAATGATGGGCGTGAGTAGTGTACTTGGACATAGATGTTACTACCAGACAGGGGATTACCTGCCAGATTCAGTCTCCGCAGGCGGGGCATTCCTGCAAAGTGGCTAAAATTGACAGAATGGAGTAGATTCTGGCTAAGATCCAAACTATGGAGATTCGGTAAAGCAACTTCTGTTAAACTCTTCCATCCACACGCCGTTACACCCAGGTGGATCAACATGATGTTGTCAGTGATATCACTCATGCGTGTTCCACTGCCTGAGACGTCCAGGTAGCGTATCTGTGGGAAAGAGCTGATGTGAAAAGTCCGGTTACAGGTGAAGGCAAGACCGTAACAAACACATTCCTCAGGACAAGGAATGTTGCACAACAGTTCATCATCATGTTGTGGACACTGTGGCAGACCATCACACAGGTGATTCACGTGCAGACAGATCGCTTGGTCATGGTATCGACATCGATACAACCCTGGGCACGTCCTGTAAATATTGATACAACCAAGTTCGTCTTCATGACCTGGACAGTCGATCATGTTATTGCAGCGGACATAGACAGGGAGACAGTAGCCATCATCGTGACACTGAAAATGAGTGTCCGGACACTGCGTTGTGTTTTCTGGTAGTGGGGTCACGGTGAATCCACCTGGCGTGTCAAAGTTAACTACAGCTGGTGGCCTTATTTCATTATAACTGTGTCTCCTGGGAAGACAATTCGACTCGTCTTTGTTTGTGGTGCAGTCCTTGAACCCATCACAGTTTTTCCTGTGATCTACACACTGAACAGAACATAGCTGGTGTCATTCATGAATGTGAACATCTCTTATACCTCACACACACACACACACACACACACACACACACACACACACACGCACGCACGCACGCACGCACACACACACACACACACACACACACACACACAAGCACACACACACACACACACAACACACACACACACACACACACACACACGCACGCACGCACGCACGCACGCACGCACGCACGCACGCACGCACACACACACACACACACACACACATGCATGCATGCATGCATGCGCGCGCTTGCGAGCACACGCATGCACGAACACATACACGCAAGCATCCGCGCGCACACACACACACACACACACACACACACACACACACACACACACACACACACACACACACACACACACTAACACTAACAGAGAGGAACAGAGAGAGAGAGGGAGAGAGAGAGAGAGAGAGAGAGAGAGAGGAGAGAGAGAGAGAGAGAGAGAGGGGGGGGTAGGGGACAGAGACAGAGAGACAGAGACAAATATACAGAGAGAGAGAGAGAGAGAGAGAGAGAGAGAGAGAGAGAGAGAGAGAGAGAGAGAGAGAGAGAGAGCGCATTTTCGTGTATGAATTTCAATACCAACACCTGCAATAGCAACATCGCATACAGGATAATAGGAGACAGCAAATTCGCATAGATCTGAAAACTACTGACATTAAAAACACTAACCAAGGCTAAGACTTGAAGTAAAGATGATCTAGGCCCAGATTGAATGAGCTAATCAAATTTAAAGGACGATGCATGCATGTCTTTCTGTATGCTCCAGTTAAGCCTACGTATATTTTAACAAAGGCACGTGGCTGATAGAGCACAAAAGGAAAAAGAGAGAAAGAAAAGCTTGCCCTGTAACAGTTCAGATCAGCAACACTTGTGGGACAGCGGCTTCTGCTGTGAAGAGATTCTGCTGTTAATTTCTCAATTTCTCTTTAGAAGGTGTTCTTGTTTGTTTTGTCTTGTGTTGCTTTGCTTTCTCCTTTCTTCTGCTGTCACATCGCTGAGCAAATTAAACGAAAGATGTTCCAAAGTACAGTGAAAGGGGAACAGAATGACCAATCCCTTGGTGCAAGCCTTGGTGCGAGCCTGATCAGGACTGACAATCGACAACGGACTAGAAACACAGAATAAGTAGAACTTCTGTGTGTTTGTTGATGAGATTTAGCACCAGTCGAGGAGAAAAGAACTACATCAAAGAAAAAAGTGTGATCTTATGAATGAGCAGCAGCCCACTGCACCAGTATAAAGGATGTAGGAAAACCTAAACCACAATGATTTTACAGATGAAACTGTTGTGTACAGACTCTAGATGCCAAACGACACAATCTCAACTTTTTAAACCTACAAAATAAGGTTGGGGTAGGGTGGATGGAGCAGTTAGATGAAAAGGCAGTCCACAAATGGATGTGTTGATTGGTAAGCGCACTCTGGGAGCACACGCTGGTCATATTTGGAGTAGTTGTGTGAGCATCCTGTCGGGACGTCTTTGACTGAAACAACCAAAGCTGTAGACACCTCCTAAAATTACAGACACCACATCGAGAGTGAAAGAGTCCTGGAAGAGAAAGGAGGATTTAAAGAAACTGTTGCCTCGGAATTTGGGGAAGACAGACCTAGAGATATGATATCAAAAACACACTGCCCTAGCAAATCAGGATCAGCAATGAGGAGAAGGAGCGAAAGTAAGAAAACACAAGGTTCCCTCTTCAGATATTCTTCTAGTTATCTAGTAAACCATTGCAGCAACTAAAACCACAAAGGGTGGAGCAGCATTTCATGATAATATACGGCATGTTCAGAGCGAAGCACTCCTTGAATCAAGGGTTCAGTGCGCTCTTGTAGTGTCAGGGGAAAGGTTCACTGATTAGTAACCAGCACTAGATGAGGTAAAGGAATGACGAGAGCCAAATCCTACGTGGACTTAATTATACACGCTGTCACTAATATATGAGAAATGTCCCGATGTCACCGCAAATTGACAAGAGTAGTAAGGATGAACTTGAAGATCAGGGACCAGTGAATGATTGAGGATTAAGGGTGTGTTCTCAAAGGACAGAGCTCGGGTGCCCTCAGCAAATCCAGGCCTATCATCGCTTCTGACCGTTGAAGATAAAACAAAGAATTCTTTCATGGCAGCAGAAGAGACAAAATAACTCACATAAAATGAATACCTGGATTATTCAGTCATGAGAAAAAAAAATGAAACCAATAAATTCCTAAACAAATTTGAAATGCTAGTGATAATGCACTGCCAAAACAAAATGTAGACAAACGAATCACAAGACAAAACACGACGCGTTTCGACCTCCTAGGTCTTCTTCAGGCAAGATACAGAACACTCAGGACAACGAAAATGAACGAGCAATCACTGGTCTTCATACTATTCCATATCACTAACATTTCAAGTTTGTTTAGATTTCCACATGCAGTCGCCTCCCTCTGCAACTACAAGAAATCCCTGAGTGTGCAGAATGTGCCACAATGATTTGGAAAGCAGGCCAAGGTGGAGGAAAGGGATCTCGATGTAAAGTAACTCGATCTGCCATTTTTTTTTTTTTTTTTTTTTTTTTTTTTTTTTTTTTTTTTTTTTTTTTTTTTTTTTTTTTGCTTCTGGTGTAGTTCAGTTCAGTGGTACGATCTTTTGTAGTTCTACAACTCTAAGCAATGGCAGAAGAAGATGGATGAAGGACGAAAGTATATGAAATGTGAAATAAAAACAACATGTCACGTGACAGTCAGTCCCTAGTGAAGTAATGTGCTAGTGAGCAGACAGGTTCCGCTTCTTCTGCCAGTCCACAGCGCATAGCGGGAAAGCCCACGAACCGGAAGTGGCGAATGAATATCTAAGCTTGGCAAAAGAAAGCGCTTAAATTGCTTCATTTCTCTTCTTTTCATCAAATTCTTCTTGATGCTAAAATTCTTAATTTTACATGACAAAGATCTATGCTAAAAAACAAACGACATCCATGAAAATGAATTTCAAAATTCCAGCCTGCTTTTAATGCTACTGGTCTTAGTTTAGCTTGATGGTGCTTCATCGAACCCATGTTTCTCCTGTCTCTTCTTTTTTTCAGATTCAAAATTTTTTTCTTCTTTTTGATCAAACGATATCAGATTACACGTGGGCAAAAAGAGGACAGTGCACAGAGACTACACATCAGCAGCTTCTCTGTAAGTCGCGCCCATAGACACCTAGCTCGCAAAGAAAAAACAAAAACAAAACACACACACACACACACACACACACACACACACACACACACACACACACACACACACACACATCGAAGCACAAAAGCAAATCAGGCACAGTAGAGTGCAGTCATCACTCTTCAGTCAGAATCAGTCAGCGGTCAGCATTCGGACATCGCTCTGGTGCATAATCTGGAGGTCAAGTGTTCTGATATATGACCAGTTCAGCTCTAGTTGTCCTTTTTTGAATGGGTGTTCACCAAAGAACTTGGTTTGCCAGACGTAAAGGGCGAAGACGCGGTACATAGCCATTTTAGGAAGCTTTTACATATGAGGCAGGATACTCTTCTTTGTTTTTGAGCGCTTTCTGACCTCATCGTTCCCTTTCATGCCCAGGGTCCTTCTAATGCAACTCAAGTGGACAAAGTCGGACTTCTCTTAGCTTTGCAGATGTACAGGCTTGCAGAACAAAGGCTTTTAGGACAGGTTTGCAGATGAAGACCAGGATTGGCAGAACATTTAGTCACAAACTCTCATTTTGCTACTCGAATGTTCTGCATATCCTCTCCCTTCTCCTCTTTGCACTTGCCATTGACTGGGTTTTGAAACACGCAATCCAGGGAAATGCAATGACGGGGACAGAAGGAAACAGCCTCTCAGACCTGGATTTTGCCGGTAACATTGCTGCGCTGGCAAGCCCCACTCAAGATCTACAGCTGCCTGTAGACATATCAGCAGCACGTTTGCAGGCAATATTGGTTTGTTATCAGTGTCAAAAAGACTAGAAGCATGCTGACCAGTAAACACCAAGTGCCAACCGACGTTTTCATCAACCAAGAGCAAGTGGAAGAAGTCGAGAACTACACATACCCAGGCAGCTCCACAACAACGCCAGTGACCTAGACCATGATTTAAGCGTTGTTGTTTGGGAAGGCAACATCAGCAGTCACTCAGCTGAACAAAATATGGAACAGCAAGAAATTCTCCCTTGGAATCAAATTGAAGCTTATAACTCCAGTGTGATTTCAACACTGCTATATGGCTGTGAAATGTGGCAACTGGAGACT
>JADBJO010001632.1:485000-510000 GCA_016801955.1 Conus betulinus
ATGTTATTAGCAAGGGTGTCTACATCGCTGTCCACTAAGTTGAGGGCAACAAACTCCCCGCCTACCTGAGCCTGGAACATCTCTGCAATGTCGGGGTCCTTCAACTTCTCTAGGTCGAAGCGAATGCGGGGGTTCTTTGGACAACGCTTACATTTTAGCTTGAGCTTGAAGGTTGCCAGCACAAGATCGTGATCGCTGCCAATGTCGGCGCCTGGGAATGTTCTTGTTTTTTTGCTTTGTTGATGCTGGACTTGTAGCGTTGTGGGGCCAGAATGAAGTCTACTTGGTTGTGAACTTGCCCGTTTTGTGAGTGCCAGGTTGTGATTCTGGACAGCTTGTCTGGGTGGAGTGTGTTGGCTAGGGTAAGTCGATGGCTTTTGGCAAACTCCAGTAGTCTAAGGCCTCAGTCGTTGGTTTCCCCAATGCCAAAATTTTCCTGCTGTTTTCTGCCCAATTCCGGTAAGCACCTGGGCCTACCTTGGCATTCCAGTCTCCCTGGATTATGGTCATGTCTTTCTTTGGCACTGTTGCTATAGTGGATTCAATCGGCTCGTAGAACTCCTCGATTTCCTCGTCGTCATGGTCTGACGTTTGAGCATAGGCCTGGATGATCATCAGGTTATGAGGTTTTGCAGAGATATGGATAGAAATAAGTCTGCTTGAAATGGGTGTGCAGCTGATGATACTGCCTGCAATTTCTTTTCGTAGGCCACCCCGTACTCATGTTTCTTCTCTTCCCCAGAGAGAACCAGATCTTATGTCCTGCTTCTGTTGTTGTTGCACCGAAGCCAGTCCATCTGACTTCGCACAGTCCTATGACATCCCAGCGATAGCGTTTCAGTTCATGGGTAAGTTCTTGTAGCTTGCCACAGGCATAAAGGGTGTGAACATTCCATGCTCCGATGGTTGTGCTTTGGGTGGTTAGGTTGATGTTTTTCACTCCAGTAGCCCACTTGTCGCTCCCATCCTGAAGTGAGTCAGTGGGATGCGCGGTCGTTGTTAATCCGGGCCCCCAACCGATCGGCTTGGCATTCTTTTGCTTCCTCATCATGTCCTTTCAGTGGGCTTGTTGAAGCTTGGCGGCGCCCATCTCCTCTCCAAGCCAGGGACCGCAAGCCATATTCCACAGAATAAGGAGTGGTGTGCCCTCGGTCGTGTACACTTAGCTGTCCGGTCCATCGTGGGACCCTTCCGCCCTGGCCGTTGGCCGCTTGCTGCAGCTCTTCCACCCAGTGGTGCAGTGTAAACACCACCCCCTCACGTGGTTTGGCCCGCCAGCTGAAGCGGTTTACCGGGATGTGGCGCTTGGAGCCAACACGTGAGAGATTTAGGGGGTGGATGAGGTCCAGTGATGCCCGTCCATCCTAACTAGTAGGAAGCAGCATGCCAGACATCAAAGGTACTGCCTCTATCCAGAGCCCCCTACACCCCTACATGTGACAAGCAGCGGGAATTAAGAGGAAAGAAACACTCTAGCGACGAAGCCAGGATGCAGTACCAACATGTGAACAGAGAAGTCAGGAAGAAGATGAAGACAGCAGAGGAAAATTGGATAGAGGAGCAGTGCGAAGCAATCGAGAAAGGCATGGAAGCAGGGAACAGCAAAGAAGCCTATAACACACTCAAGACCCCCAATAAGACTAACCAGACAAGATCAGCGGTCATCGAAGATAAGGATGGCAATTCTATACAATTACCAGCTCAACCCGGACACATCCATTTTGCGGGACAACCAACGACCCCAGAGAATGAGAACGATCTCCAAGTACTGAAGGAGGAGGTGGAGTCCGCGATACAGAGTCTGAAGCCCAGGGAAATCCCCAGGAGTGGACAATGTCCCAGCTGAGCTGGTGAAATACGGAGAGAAAGAGACCACAGAGGCATTAACAATGCTTTGTCAGAAGATCTGGACAGAAAAGAAGTGGCCAACAGAGTGGACCCAGTCACTGGTGATTCCCTTACCCAAGAAAGGCAACCTGAAACAATGCCAAAATTACAGGACTATAAGTCTGATCAGCCAACCCAGCAAAGTCATGCTTCGCATCATCCTCAACCGACTGAAATCCAAGGCTGAGGAACTGCTATCAGAAGAACAAGCAGGTTATAGAAGAGGGCGGAGCACTGTGGAACAAATTTTCAACTGCCGAGTCCCTGATTGAAAAGCATCTACAACACCAAAAGGACCTCTTCCACAACTTCATTGACTTTAAGAAGGCACTCGACCGGGTGTGGCACAACGGCCTATGGCAGGTTCTCAGAGACTTCAAGATTGAAGAGAGGCTCGTCCAAGTCATCCAGGCCCTCTATGAACACTCCACAGCACAGTACTTCTCAATAGCCAGCAGGGACAGTTCTTCCCGACCACAGTCGGAGTCAGGCAAGGGTGCCTACTATCTCCAGTCCTTTTCAACATCTTTCTGGGGAGAATCATGCAAGAGACCCTCGAAGAACACCACACCTCCATCAGCATTGGCGGCAGGCCGGTCTGCAACCTTCGTTTCGCAGACGCACCAGCCATCGAGGAAATGAGAACATTTGAAGACAAAATGAAAAGAATGATAGCTAACATAGAATTCAAAAAATCAAACAACGAATTTCAAACATCGTTAAAAAACGAAATCAAACTAATCCAAAACGACAAAAAAAATATTTGTGAAAGCAGACAAAACCAGCAATTTTTATAAAATGGAATCTAAAGAGTACTCACAACTCCTTGATAAAAACATCCAAAAAAAATTTTAAAAAAAAAAAAACTGACACAAATATACATATGACCACATTAGGAAAAAAGAAAAGGAGCTTGTACAGCAAATGGACCTAAGTGATAGAGTAGAGACAACAGCAGAAAGAGAAGCTTTTATAACACTCAAAGACCATAAACCTAATTTTTTTAACAACCCAACATGTAGATTGATAAACCCATCCAAATCCGAATTAGGAAAAATCAGTAAAAATTTTTTTAGAGAAAACATAAAAAAAACATAAGAGAGAACACCGAATTCAACCTCTGGAAAAATACATATGAAGTTATATACAGGTTTTTAAAAAACTCAACAAGCAAGAAAACACAGTCTTTATAACATTTGATGTAGTAGATTTTTTTCCATCTATAGATGAAGAGCTGCTCGCCAAAGCTATAAAATTTGCCAACAAATACACTGAAATATCAGGGTTAGAAATGGAAATCATTTTCCATACAAAGAAAACTTTACTCCACAGCAAAAACGAGACTTGGACCAAGAACACCAGGAAAAGTTCAACTTTTGATGTCACTATGGGATCGTATGATGGTGCCGAAACCTGCGAACTTGTCGGACTATTCATGCTATCTAACATTCAAAATAAACTTGGAAAACAAATTGGACTGTACAGAGATGATGGCCTCGCGCTGCACTGAGTGATAGCCCTAGAAACATTGAAAATAAGAAAAAAAAAATTGTGCAAAATCTTCCACGACCAAAATTTAAAAATCACCACAGAAGCTAACAAAAAGATAGTGAATTATTTAGACATCACGTTAGACCTCAACCAACATACATTTTAAACCATACAAAAAACCAAATGACACACCTGTTTATGTGTAAATATCAAAAGTAATCACCCACCTTCCATACTCAAAACGATACCTAGAGGCATAAACAAGAGATTATCTAATCTGTCATGTAATGAAACAGTATTTAATAACACTGCTGCAGCTGAGTACCAAGAAGCGTTACACCAAAGTGGCTACAACTACAAATTACACTATGACCCAGGAAATGATATGAGCAGACACAAGAAGAACAGGAAAAGGAAAATCATATGGTACAACCCCCCATACGATGGAAGAGTTAAAACAAACGTTGGGAAAGAATTCTTTAAAATTCTGACATCTTCTTTCCCAAAAGAGCACAAGCTGTTTAAGATATTTAACAGGCACAACATCAAATTATCATACTCATGTATGCCGAATCTCAAAAAACATCATTGATTCAACCAACAAAACGAAAAAAGCAGTACAGAGACAAACGAGGGTGAAGAAAGGAAATCTTGCAATTGTACCAAGAAACAACAGTGCCCTCTAAACAATAAATGCCTCCACAGCAATATTGTATATCAAGCCACTGTAAAATCAGAGAACGCTGAAGAAACATATATAGGTATCACTGAAAACCAATTTAAAACTAGATATGCAAATCATAAACAGTCATTTAACAAACAAAGAAAGATACAAAAATCAAACAGAATTGAGTAAATATATTTGGAAACTCAAAGATAAAAAAAAATAGACTACAACATATCCTGGAAAATCTTAAAAAAGAGCTGCATCATATAATAACATTTCAAAAAGATGTAATTTATGCCTAACAGAAAAAATATATGATCCTATGCAAACCAAAATTAGCACCCTAAACACTAGGATAGAAATGGAAAACAACACCGACAGCACCGACCCCCCCATACCCTGACGACTGCACCAGCAAGAAACAGCGCTGTAGGTTTTATCACTTACATTTTAATCAAAGTTTTAACAGATGCCGCTCCCAAACCGGTTGAGCACTTTTTAAAAAATTATAGTTGGTTAGCAACACAATTATATATATATATATATATATATATATATATATATATATATATATATATATATATATATATATATATATATACCACCACGACTATTATTATTATTATTATTATTATTATTATTATTATTATCATGAATACTTATATAGCGCCTATCCTCGGCTAGAGACCAAGCTCCAAGAGCTTTACATCCACACACCGTTTACACAACGGGATGCCTGTCTGGGTAGTGCCGACTGAAGAGCTGCCAGCTGGCGCACCATTTAGTCGTTTCCCTTGTCATCCCATTCAATGTCGTTCAAAATCGTTCACTCATTTCCTTTCTTCCTTCATTCTTTCCATTTCCCTCGCAGGGTGCATAAAACAAAAACAATTTCCACTACTAGTTTTTTTTTTTTTTCCTTTTTTTATTTCTTCTTTTCTTCCCAACCAGTCTCTTACACCATGCATAGTCTGTATGGTCTCTTACAAATGGACATATTTTTTGCTGATTTTAGTGTTTTGGCAATTGATACAAAGTGTCTGGGTTTGTTAATGTACTAATGTGTGGTGTACTGGCACACTCACTGGTAATATGTTGCATTATACGAAAACGGAACCAACATAGATGAAACAATGGACATAATTAATATAGTTTTTCATTTTGTTTTACACATACACCCGCACACACACTCTCTCCCCCCCCCCCCCTCCCCCCCCCCCCTCCCTCCCACCCTCTCTCTCAAATATGCTAAAATGGTAATTACCTGTTAAATACACGACACGATACCAAAGCAAAAACTATGCGTAAGCAACCAATTCTGTATATACACATGCCTGAAAGGATATCGTTGGTCCCTATTGCCTGTCCCCCCCCTCCCCTTCCCCCTCCTCCCCCAAGCGCGTGAGCGCTCTCTTCACATCACACCACCACCACCACCATCCACCACACCAGACGAACAGAGACGGCGTCTTTTAAATGAATTTAGGGATTTAGTTTGTTACATGTCGTCTCAACAGTTGTCTCTTCCTCGATGAAGCCAATCTTATAGTGAAAAGAAAATATGCATGATCCCCCTCATTTTCCACATTCCCCACGTGCAACAATCTTACACATACGAAAACGAAAGAGTGCAAGAAAGTACAGAGGAGTGGAGAACGAAAAGGGATATTTACCTTGGGATCACTTTCTTCATGAAAAAGAAACGTCGCCAAGACTGTGTTGTATGTGTGCGTGCGTGTATATGTGTGTGTACCTGTAAGTGTGTGTGTGTGTGTGTGTGTGTGTGTGTGTGTGTGTGTGTGTGTGTGTGTGTGTGTGTGTGTGTGATAGTGCATGTGCATCACGCAAAATGCACAAACAACTGCATATATTTGTAACTATGTATACTCTCTCTCTCTCCCCCCCCCCCCCCCCCCCCCCCCCCCCCCCCCCCCCCCCCCGCTCCCTTGTGTGTGTGTGTGTGCGCGCGCGCGTGTGTGTGTGTGTGTGTGTGTGTGTGTGTATGAGTGAATGCATGTATGAGATCACTTTATATTTTCCTCAGTTGCAACTGATTTTCGAATATGACTGAAATTGGCAGCCTACGTGGTTTTTGTTGTTGTTTTTTTTTTTTTTTTTTTTTTTTTTTTTTTTGTTTTTTTTAATAAATACTTATACACATCTTTGCAATAATGACAACATGGTTTATTTTCATTAGTATATGTCTGTCAATATTTTTCTTGTCTAAGAATTCCAAAGAGCACAGTTCCTTCAGAAAACACAATTCTTGTGTTGTATACAGCTAATATGCACTGACTGACACATTTCCAAAACGAATTAACCTTATGACAGTGAAAAAAGAAATGTTCAATGTAATCAATTTCATCATTGCAATATGAACAATTTCGAGTATCCCTGACTTTCATTTTGCATAGCATTATGTTAGTCGGTTATATTTTTTGTAAAATTTTCCGTTGTAAAACTCTCAGTCTGGTTTCTTTTGTGCACAAACGGGGTATCTTCCATACATTTTCATTTAACTCCAGTCCATATTTATTAGACCAAAAACGGGCTGCACATGGTTCTGTGTAACTGAGGGAACACAAAGTTGCACGGAAATCCTTGCAAGACATATGCTTTTTGTTGCAGAAAAGAGGTAGTTCTGAAAAATCTCTATATCATATCAATCTTGTTCACTAACCCTAGTATTAAAAATATGTGTGGCCGCTGACACTACATTATACTCTAAAATCCTTGCCGGGGAGGCTCCTATCTTGTTAACCACGTCCTGGTATGCAAGCATTCCCATTGGACCATACATGTCACTAACATTTAGTATTTTTCCCTTTATCCAGTCATTGAAGAAAAGGACATTTCCCTCGATATTTTATGTATTGGTTATTCCACAGTAAAGAGAGAAAGGGTGAGACATCTTCATGTTTATTAAGATCTAGCCATGTTTTTCAGAGTAATTTTCCAAAAATGGGAATGTATCTTGTCTAAACCTTTTGAAAAGTGCGCTTTTAGTATTTGCATAAAAGCACGTGACATTCTCACCAAAGGGTAGACATATTTTTTCTCGGAATTATAGTCCATCTTTCATTGTTTGTGGCCTTACAAATTTTTACAACCTATGACAGGAGAGAAAAACAGATTGCATCTGTCTTAAATCTATCATTTTCAATCCTCCTTTTTCATATTCACTGCACATTGCGCTTCTTTTAACTTTTTCAAATGCCTTTCGATTACAATGTTTTTTTTTACGCCAGAGAAATCTAAAAAGCATGCGATTTATGTCTGATAAGATCTTGTCAGGAATAACAAATGTTTGCATAACATAGACCATTTGTGAAATAAGAAATGTTTTAATAACATGTATTTTACCCATTACACTGAGATCTCTTTTTTTCGCACGAGTGAATAATTCTCTGAATAGTTTCTATTCTTTGCAACCAATTGTCCTCAACTAAAGATGCCGGTTTATATCATTCTCATAATAAATACCCAGAATATTTAGTTTATTTTTCCACGTAAAGCCATAAAAGCTATCCGCGCTATGTTTTTCTACTACCTAGCCACATAGCTGCTGATTTATTTTTATTTATAACCAAACCAGAAAACAAAAAAAGTCATTGAATATATCTAATGCTTGCATCATGTCATGCTGATCTGCCAAAAATAAAGTAACATCATTTGCATAAAGCGCAATTTTGATTACATTAACAAGCGTATCTCTTGAACCCCCTAAATCAATTCCTCTAATGTTTCTACAGTCTTTTATCTTTATTGCTAGCAATTCTATAGCCAACACAAATACTAAGGGAGAAAAAGGACATTCTTGTCAGATTCCTGTTTCAACCGCAAAATACTCTGATGTCCAGCCACTATACAAAACACAACTACGAGTATCAGCGATTAATACTTGAAACCATCTGATGAATTCTTCCCCAAACCCATACTTTTTGAGAGCTGTTATCATGAAGTCTTTAGATATACTATCAAAAGCTTGTGTATAATCAATACTTAAAAGCAAACCAGGAATATTTTCTACATTTAGATGATCAATAATCATCAATTAGTCTCAATAGCGTAGCTGCTCGACGTCCCTTTATATACCCAACCTGATCTTCACTTACTAAAATCTCTAATTACTTGACATAAACGATTTGCCAAACATTTAGACAAAAGCTTATAATCGCTATTTGTTAACGAAATTGGTCTCCAGTTTTTTTTGTTTTTTTTTAAAAAAACATTTCTAGGTAGATCTTTGCCTTTGTGAATTAATGTAATGACTGCTTTTCTCTGAGAAGGAGAAAGTGTCCCTTTTTTCAAATGCAGAGTTCAGTGATGATGTTAACAAACTTTTTATATGACACCAAAATACTTTTAAAAATTCTGTTGTAAGCCCATCACTTCCTGGCGAAGAACCATTTTTGAGGGCTTTAAGAGCTGTTAGCAGTTCATTCTTTGTCAAGCTGCTTCACAACTATCTTTCTGAGAGTCAGAAAGCTGTGGCACTGAAGTATCAGATATAAAGTTATCTACCATTTGTTCCATGTTTCCTGCTCTTACCTTTTTCTTGTACAACTGCGAATAATAGTCTCGCTGCATTTTCATTATTTCTGACTGTTGTATAACTGGTCTACCATTTTCATCACGAAGTTCTTCTATTATCTTTGAATTTGCTCTTGATTTTTCCAAGTTTAGAAAATATTTGTGTTCTTTCCCCCCTCTTCAATCCATTTCATTCTAGATCTTACCTGTGCTGCACGTGCTTTATACGTTTCCAATAATTCTAATTCTTGCATTAAGTGCTGTCGCTGATTTTGATAATGAATATCATTAGGGGTTTTTTTGCAATCTTAATATCTATGTCATTTAACTTACCTTGTATTTCTACTAACTTATTTCTTCTTTCGATGCTCTTACCTTTAGCATAAATTATTGTAAAACTCTGAATCTTCATTTTTAGGATTTCCCATTCCATTTGAAAATCGATGTTTTCGTCCATATGAGATACATAATCATCGATCAAATTATTCATCTGTGTGACATAGTTTATGTCATTCAACAATGAGTTATTGAACTTCCACAGCCCAGGTCCCCTCTCAAAGCTTGAGAATTTCATCTTGGAGCAACCTGTGATCTGTGAAAGGGATAGAATGAATATTACAGTCTATTGTTTTGTCAAACTTTATCATTTGATATGAAATAATCCAATCGGCGTGCTATAAAAGGAGAGTTTTATGCCATGTAAATTCCTTTTCATCTGGATGAAACAGTCTCCAGGTGTCATACAGGTCATAGCTTTTTAATAAATCATTGAATTTCTTTACAGTGCCCTCTGCATGCTTTTCTCCAGAGATGATATCTGAATCGTTATCTAATACGCAGTTGAAATCCCCCCCCCCCCCCCCCCCCAATTAACAAATGCTCTGACTCAACATTAGAGATGACATCTCCCAGTTCATCAAAGAAAGTATTCTTTTCATTGTCATTATTTGGAGCATATACATTCACAATGACCACTTTTTTATGCTGAATTTCTATTTCAATGGCCAAAAATTCGTCTTGAATTGTATACTATCTTGTAATTATCAACCACATTGTGCCGAAATAAAACAACTTGACCACAACTATGTGAAGTATAACTATTATATAACAATTCACCTTGCCCCATTCTTTTTTTCCATTGCCCATAAACATCATCAGTGATATGTGTTTCTTGCAAGCAAATTACATCACACTTCTTTAAAGTGTTCAAATATTGATTTTCTTTTCCAACACGAGCGCAAACCCCGTGAATTTAATGAAAAAATAGTCAAGCCAGAATCACAAGCCATAACGAAAGTCCGTATTCCAAGCCGTTTTTTCAAATCCAAACGCACACCCGTAAACAAAGTCCGTGTAACGCGCGTTAAGACGTCTCCGTCAGGTCAAACCGTCACACTCGGTGAAGATTCACCACCATCTCCCCCACCTTTACTCTGCCCACTCGACACGGAGCGGTCAGGTGAGGGCCGCAAACAGGTGAGCATTTTAGCCTTTGGCCCGTTACGCCGCTGGAGGGTGAATCCTCGTCCCCTGACCTCTGTCGTTTACCACTGGTGCTGCGTGAACGCTGGTCCTTCTCACGCGCACCGTATTGCCGGATATTTTTCCGCGGCGAAGGTGTGAACGAATGTTTGCCCGTGTCGATTTTCATCAGTTTGAGTTTCCGTAAACCACATCAGTGACAGAGTCTTCAAAGACATCTTCTCCATCCTCAAACAAACTTACCCCTACCTGCTCATCTCCTGACAGCTGGGTTTCCTCTGAGCCTTGCATCTTCTGTATGCTCCATCTGAGCACATGCCTTTGTTTCAGGTATAGGTCCACTCACCTGGGAGTCAGGGAAAGTGCCACAGGCCGGATCACCACGCTTGTGGCCACTTTGCCGGCAGTCCCTGCAAGTCACCAGATTCTGACACTGGTGTCGGTGGTGTCCTGACTTCAGGCAGTTAGAGCACACAGGGCTCCCGACACATTGGGCTGCTCCTTATGGTAGAGGCAGGCGGCGGTGAAACTACCCACCTTTACAAACCTGTCCAGTGGTACTAAAGGAAGGTTAATGAAGACAAAGTGTCGACCTGTAACAAATCGGGTTAGCTTTCCGTCCCTGTCCCTGATCTTCTCCATTAGGAGAGAAGATCTGAGAACACATCCCAGTCTAACAAGAGCACTCTCTATATCGTCATTGGACACTGGGACTGGAAGATCTGAGATAAACAGTTTTGTGACGGGAACTTCAACACCATTGTTCCCTCTCAAAATGAATGGATTCTTGTCAAAAAGAGACACAGTGCATCCATTTACAACAATCCCCTCAATCAAAAGTTGAGTCCTTGCAGCAGCGAGTCAAGGGGTAGATCCTCCAGAGACCTTTGATGCACTGCGCACCATATACTGTCTCCTTGCCACACACTCTTTCGGCAGCCAGACAAATGTCTAAATCAGAAAAAAAAAAAAAAAAAAAACTATCTTCGCTTGGGTTAATAGTTTTATCAACAAAAGGTAAGTCTTTATGCTAGAAAAAATAGGCTCCACTCGCTGTAAGACAGCCATTGTGAAAGAAAAAAAAAAAAAAAAGAAAAAAAGAAAAAAAAAAAAAAAAAGAAAAAAAAAAAAAAAAAAGAAAAAAAAAAAAAAAAAAAGAAAAACAAAAAGAAAAAAAAGGGGGATGGAATGGGAGTGTGTGTGTGTGTGTGTGTGTGTGTGGGGGGGGGGGGGGGGGACAAAAAAAAGAGCACTGAAGAAAATGGCTGAATTCGTTAGGTTGGAGTTACATTTTTACATCACAAGCTGCACGTGCAAAAGGAAAAGCAAAAGGAAGAGCAAAACACAAACCGTTTCAAGGCGTACCCAATGGAGAAAAAAAACTTCGGAATAAACAAAACACACCAAAATACCAAAACAATGCACCAAAACTAGAAAGTCCCACCACAAACCACCATCAAACTTCACATTCTGCAAGACTGTGTCATCAGCTAGGCAGCACACACTATAAAAGAGCACTAAACGCAATACTGCCGAGAAAAATAGAAGATACACACAGAGCTCGCGCAAAAACACGTCCTCTCGACATCGAGTGAACATCTCTCCCCCTCGGTTTATAATCTTATTCGAAAGACTGTATGGGAATGGGAGTCAGAACCAATCTTAACTCCGAGGGAAAAAAATCCCCCTGTACCGAAACGGCTTGGCGAAGATTCAAACCCACAACCCCGGGATCACCAAGATCACGAGTCCGACACTATATCACTGAGCTATTCCGGCCTGCAATAACTACCATCAACCACCATGAATTCCATTTAGAACGTGATAAATAATCATTTAAAACGTGTATAATCACACTGGAATATTTTTGGTCGTATGTCAGGTGAGTGTTTAAATATTGGGAAATCTAGTACCATTGGGCTGGAGAGCTGTACCTTTCTGCAGTCTGTTTTATGGACCACGTACCTTTGAAGTGAAACTTGATGCTTTTGTTTTCAGTATGCCTTTAGCATGTAAACTCTCGTTGTAAATTTCTCGAGATAAATATGAAATATCCCTAGCACATTGCTGCGTGATAGATTCCTGAATAATTACCAAGAGAGAGAGAGAGAGAGAGAGAGAGAGAGAGAGAGAGAGAGAGAGAGAGAGAGAGAGAGACCTTTCAAGAAAATGTAGGTTTTCCACCAGCAGTGGATTAAATGACGCCCAACTCATTCAGCAGTTTTATTTCGTCACCGCACTTACCATGTACAACTTGTCAACTGATAACGCATGTCAGCATCATTTATAGAAAGCAGACCAGAAAAAAATGACCTAACACCAAGACGGATAACTTAGATCATTACATGGTATTTAGCACTGTCATTCCTTTGCCGTACTCTGCTGATGACATACCAACCCAGAAGTTGGCATAAACGTTATATTTCATGACTTCAAAAAAGGCCTGCTGCTCATGCTCAGTCTCCATGCTGACTAAAGAAGCACCGTGTCCTTGGCATATCTTCCCTGCATCATGCTGGGAGATGGAACCATCTTTTATTGACATAGATGTAGCATCTCCCTCCTCCGGCGTCTATCTAAAAAGACAAACAGGCAGAGAGTGAAACAATGGAACTGAAAGTTGAGGGATTTGCCTGTATTCATTGATGCATGAACGCGAGCGGTTGCCTGTGCGCAAAACGTGCAAAGATAGATGAGGGAGTTCATATAAGTTCCGGAACAAACACTGTACAACTGATCCATTCATTCCTCACCCCCCCTCTAAAAATCCGATGGCAGCTTTTGTTCAACAACAACAGTAGCAACAACAACAACAGCAACGACGACGACAACAACAACAACACACGAAATGCACACACACACACACACACACACACACACACACACACACACACTCACACTCACACACACACACGCACAGAGTACATGTGTGAGCGCATTTTCAGAGCTGAGCCTTATTTCTGTTGATTTGGCCATCAGACCCAAAGTAGTGAGAGACAATTGAAAATGAAAAGTTTATTGCAAAGCCTAACTGGCCTTCATGCTCAGAGAGAGAGAGAGAGAGAGAGAGAGAGAGAGAGAGAGAGAGAGAGAGAGACGCTTCAGACGCTTAAGACATATTTTATTGACATTGACCTATACAGTCTTTGTGTGAAGGGGGAACAAGATGATATTTGCAGCGCCAGAAAAGAGAAGGAAACATCTGGAATGAAACAGACAAACTGAATGGCTCAGTTAATGTAAACGATCAAAGCATTGCGAAATGAAGTAATATAAAAAAAAATCAAAAAGGGATTCGTCTTGATAACAAATCGCATACATGGTAGAAGTAAAGGAATGGAAAGAGAATATTTTATATACACAGATGCGCGCGCGCGCGCACACACACACACACACACACACACACACACACACACACACACACACACACACACAGAGAGAGAGAGAGAGAGAGAGAGAGAGAGAGAGAGAGAGAGAGAGAGAGAGAAGAAGAAGAAGAAGAAGAAGAAGAAGAGAATGACTGACTGACTGACTGATTGAATGAATAAATGATTTATTGAGGTCAGCCTGCAAAGCCCGTTGTCATGGGGAGAACATGGTGGGGACAGGGGCTGTTCATGAAACAAATCTTAAAGAATAAACATCCAACACACAGCAGAAAAATAACATTGCGATGAGGAAACCACATCACCAAAAGAGTTATCTAAGTGAAGACTGATGTAGCAATTAACACGATCGTCATCAAGTTTATCCATAGTCATCAAGATTTCCGTTGTTGACAGCTGGGCTGTTGGAAGTCAGTTTCACGACAACCCTATCAGTATAGGGAAGACTGTCCATGTTTCTTTCCACGTCCTGTAAATCTGCCAGTGTGCCACCGATCGTCACTTTATCTTAAGGATTAATCTGTGGATCATTCCTTTGGGAATATCCTCCGGATAATGTTTTTCCTTGCAATTCATACTTATTTCCATTTGCTTCATCTTCGGTCCTGCACTGTGTATTGGCCTTTTCAGTCAGTGATGGTCAGTCCTCTTCAGAGATAACTGCACTCGACTCATAACACGGCCTTGTGTAGCACCTGGTTTGACTGACACCAAATCCAACATACCGACTTCATCAAAAGCGACAGTCATAGACAGTTTGTTACACTTTCTGATGTCAATTTCCTGCTGAATGTCATTGTCATTGTGCTGTGTATCTCGTGCAGGCTGGTATAGGGAGGGACAGGGGTGGTTATCACACAGAAACATCTCACCACAGTCTGCTTGGCTGTTGTCAGTACTGTCACTATAAATCAGGCTTGCTGGCGTCGGCAACAATGAATTCGATGGAGAAGATAGAAGTTCATATGTCTGTATCTGCTGTCTCCTCCTAAGGTTATCTGCTCTGTGTCTGTCTCTGTTCACCTGTGACGGATATTTTCATCGGTAAACAGCATGGTGGTCTTTGCTTCGAATGGCAGGGGGCTGGTTGGTAGTCGTTAACCCGAGAATGGCAAGTGTTTGTTTGTCTCTGCTCTAAACTTTAAACAAAGACAATCGTTTTCTGCAGAGCAGCATTAAGCATAGTTTCCTAAAAAACACGTGGAAGACCTTCGACGGGCATGCTGACGGATTACTGGTAATACTGGTTAAATTTATCAGAGCTGCTCAAAACACGTCTTGCTGGGAGCCAGACAAGGGAAGCCACCCACTCAGAGAGAGAGAGAGAGAGAGAGAGAGAGAGATAGAGAGAGAGATGTAATTTCATAGAACTTGTCTGGCTTTCAAGGGGGAAACATCGCACAGGAGAGGGCAATTATAAAGCTTTTTCGTTGTCAGTCCATGCCCCAGTGGCAGTTGTACTTGTCTTCCTGTGCGCTTTCTTGCTGCAATGCACAGATGAAATAAATGACCCTATCCCAGCCACAAATAGTCCCCGTAGGCTCAACGGTAGCAGGTGCTGCCTCAGAGGAAGGAAAGCAACGCATTTGCTGACCGTTTGACCATTACTGACGATGGGAATTTGATGGCTTCGTTGGACCACAGCACAGTTACTTTAGAAGAAGAATAATTTTGTACATTCCACAACTCAAAAGCATGTTAAGATGTCAAAAATTACTTTGCTGGAAATGCGAACGAAAACGTATTTTAAAAGATCAACACGCTAGAAAACAAACGACCCGATTTAAAATGGAGTGGCTAGATGGATCAGTCTCATTGTTCATGGCATCTCTCAGTCTCAAAGACAGACGGGCACATGAGAAACGTTATCGGAACTTGCTAAGACTTCAGCAAGAACTTGCAAATACTGAAAGACAGTAGTTAGACTATGTATGCTCAGCGTTTAATGTCTGATGAGTGAGTGAATCCATCATCGCCTGCTTCAAAGGGGAACACCTTGTCAGATATCAGTATCGGTCAATGCTTGAAGCCGACTTTGAAGAACACCACTGGATTACATTTTCCACCCATGAATTGTTAATCTACGTTTTGGCCATGGACACAAAAGGAGCTCACTTTTAATATACACAAACTTAAACACGCTAGTCAAGTTGTGGCGTATGGGGTAAAACTGATATGCAAATATTCTTTAGCATTTAAGTTCTGAAGAAGAGCAAACAAAAAACCCCACAAATTACAACCATACCTGGTCCACAGTAGAAACATGTGACAAAAACGAGCTTTAAATGATTTCAACAATCAATACATATTCTCTCAACTTAAAAACGGGCGGCAGTGTATACCCAGCAACAAAGGAAAATTTGCAAATAGGTCGAAGTAAAATAACATTTTTTTACTGCACAACATATATATATATATATATATATATATATATATATAAAACAAAACTTGTTCTTATGTCTTAGAGTGAAGAAATAAGGGGAGATAAGCATTCATATCTGCAGTGGCAGTTAATTTTGCCTACCAGTACGTGCTTGAGAGGGTGAGTGGGAAAATAATAAATGCTTCTTAGACAAGTCTTCAGCAAGCATATAGTCTCCAAGAATTAGACAATTTCCAATGGAGAGAAAACTCACTAACATATAACTCCTGGTCAGATACCGGTATTTCGGAACCTGATTGTTTCTCCTCAGGGACCGCGGAAGTGATAACGAAACTCCTCAGCCTTTTCGGTTTTAAGATGAATGCTATTCCAGAATAAGGCTGGTGTGCAATACCATAGTATTTGTTGAGTTTCAAAAAAAAACGAACCAAAGGTGCCACCTAAGACGCAAAAGAAAATCAAGGAAGAGCAAAACAAGCTACATTTTCTAGTGAAAAGTAGAAAATATAAAAAGATAACCTCTGAAGATACAATTGCTGAGGGCCAGTTCTTGGAATAAATCCACAAGGGACCAAATCATAATTGACTAATAAATTCCAAGGATAAGTAACCGAGCACCATTCCAGCAACTTACAGAGCAGCTTGGTGTTGCAATGGCTGCAAGAAATATTCAATTATAAAACAAAACTTGCTCTTATGTCTTAGAATGAAGAAAGCACATACTGTTAGTTGGGCAAAATTAGCTGCCACTGCAGATATGAATGGTTATCTCCCCTTATTTCTTCACTCTAAGACATAAGAGCAAGTTTTGTTTTAAAATTGAATATTTCTTGCAGTCATTGCAAGCTGCTCTGTAAGTTGCTGGAATGGTGCTCGGTTACTTATCCTTGGAATGTATTAGTCAATTATATATATATATATATATATATATATATATATATATATATATATATATATATATATATATATATATATATATATATATATATATCTGACAATTCAATTGTTCAGAGAGAGGTTTCATGAATATTCCAGATCTTGTGACACAAAAGATTTTTTTTTCAATAATTATCTAAGGGTTGGGGTGGGGCTGTGAATATCAAATTCTTTGCTGTTTTCGCTTCATGCAGTGAGGGACCGACGACGCAAGATGCTGTTCTTTTCTGGTAAAAGCGTAGAGAGACAAAAGAAACTGCTTTTACCATTTGATATTCTCCTCCCTGAAAATCAGTCTTTTATGTTCCAGCATGCAGCAGAGGATTTAGTGGAGTGACCACGACAGAGATGAAAACAAGCATGCCATTGTCGCTTGACAGATTTACTCGTCACGAACTACCACTCACTCGCCTTCAAAGCGGTTTTATTTCCGTTTTGTTTTCCTAGCATTAAGAATCAAAAGGGAATAATCGGAATCACAAACCACACTTATGATGCACACATGTCAAATAAACACACAACTTTTTACATTTCTTGTTCAAACGAACTACATCTTAGTGTTCGGCGAAAAGCATTCTCTCTGAGGGAAATAACCCAGTGACGTTTCCAATACAAAATTCACTTGATAACTTCCCATGGTAGTTTTAGTGGGCTAGTGTCAGTAGCGTGTCAGGCCAGAGTCACTGGGTTGTAGACTGCAAAAAGAAAACAGTCCGTCAGTGATCCTGTTTCCACTTCTGGGCCATTGGATGACAACATACGCAGGCATCGACCCATTGCACTAACACGTATGTTCTCACACCCAGTGAAATGATGTTACAGGAAGAGACGAGTTGAAGTTAGTTCAGATGATAAGATAAAGCTAGTCAAATAGTACGCTTTCTCATAGTTGTGGTTCACAAAATAAAACGAAATAGAAAACGCTTTCCCAGTTTTTCTGTATCCATGAACGAAAATAAAAATAAAAATAAGGGTTGAAAACGCGCGCGCGCGCGCGTGTGTGTGTGTGTGTGTGTGTGTGTGTGTGTGTGTGTGTGTGTGTGTGTGTGTGTGAATAATTCCGGCGTATGCAAGGTGGAATAACTGCTTAATTCACAGCTCTCAACGGTTTTTGAAATTTGTGCATGTTGCATGAATTTTTCGTAATTTTTCGTAACATACTGCGCATTATTTCTAAAATAATAATATTGTTTTGTGATTAATGTGTGTATTTCGGGTTTCTTTAGGCGGTGCATTGCTTCAGATTAAAAAAAAAATGCTTTAAATACCATAATTCCGGGAAGAAAACCGTCGATCGCCGGTGATTGAAATTCAAGGGAAAGAACTGAAGAAAGAAAGAAATGATGGAGTAATTTCGCTAAAAGCCAGCATGGGTGAAAAGCGTTGCGGGTTGTTTCATTTGGTTACTTCATAGTTCGATATTGCTGTTCACATGTATGCTGTAATAAAACGTTCATCAAATGGTGTTGCCACCGATGCTTTCATTTCATTCTCTCTAGATGCAAAATGACTGGAGACGACTTCGAACACACTGCACCTGAGAATGGGTCTCGATTTATTTAGAACGAAGAATGTGCTGTGCCATTTACAATCAGGATTTCCAAATAAGTACAGAGCAAATTTAACAGTTTTATGACAGTGTTTGACATATCTGTGTCATATTGAATTTCAGTCCAAAAAAATCTATTGGACTATAGAAATGAATAGCATACATAACACGTGTGCCGCAAAAGAATATATCATGCAAAAGAGTACCTATGTACGTGTGCATACTTTTTTTTCTGTGTAAAGCATTTGTTTTCACTTGCTACGTTATGTGATATTTCAAAAACTGCCTATTAAAGAAGTTGTAAAGCAAACCATTTTCAGTAATATCTCTTTCGTTTTTTTTTTTTTTTTTTTTTTTTTTTTTTTTTTTTTTTTTTTTTTTTTTTGAGAAAACAACTGTTGATATTAAATTCTAATTAGTATTGTTCAGCAGTATACTGGCAAACGTTTCGTTTCTTCCTTATGTCCTGAAAATGTGCAATAGAACAGCAACAGTTTACAAGTTTTGTTTAGAGTGTATTTTCACATAACATTTCATGCTTTTACAATCCATAAATTCTCAGAATATTAACTTCTGGGATTTTAAACAACAAACAAAGTAGGTAACTCTTTCGCCCGTGACATGATATCCCATAGATGCTCACAGCTGCTAACAGTGCTGCTTACAACACCGAGTCAACCAGCAGTGATGGCACACAAAACTCACTGAAACAACAAAAATACATCTCCCAAAAGATGTTTCAAGCTTGCGCATAAACCCTGTTTCGACATGTATACACCGCAATAATAACCGGATAAACGAGCAGATAAAAATCAACATTTATTTAAGACTGGTACAGCATCTTTTTTTTTCATCTTGAATGTAGTAAACAACACAGCGATGGAGAGTGACAAACATAGATAACATCGGTTTGATTTGTATGTGTGATAAAACTCAACGCATAACAATAACGAACAAGAGGGGTAACTCTTCTTCCCGTAATGCAATTACACGCCCGTAACTCCAAACGAACGCTGCTTACAAGACCAAATCGACTGGCAGAAATGTTGGCACAGAGCACATAGTGCAAACAAACTGATATCCCAGAAAAAAAGGATATCCCAAACTTTGCCCATATACCCTGTAATTACATATTAGCAGCTACAAGAACAGGAGAAATGCACAAACACAAATTAAGTGTTATCAAGACGGGCGCAGCCTTATCGATCTTGAGTATAGTCAAACAAACACAGGGGCGAATAGTATCAAGTGAAAGTAACCTCGGTTAGATTGGTATGCCTAACTGACAAGCAGAAATTTCAACACAGACTACACATAGTAAACAAAGAGACATTCCAAAGAAAGGATGTTCCCATCTTGCCAATATACTTGTACCAGACACATATAAACAGCAACAGTAATAGAATGAATCACACACACACACACACACACACACACACACACACACACACACACACACACACACACACACACACACACACACACGCACACACACACGCACGCACGCACACACACACACACATTAACGTTTATTCAATACCGACACAGCTTATATTTTTCCTTGATTATGGTGAAACAGGGCGCCGAACAGTAATACGTACAAGTGACCTCGGTTTTGTCGGTATGATAGGAAATCTTACATGAGGCAGGTAATGGTAAACGATAAATAAAGAAAAGGTAGGGTAACTTTTTTTTCTCTCTCTTAATGAAATCTTTGAACGGATGTTACGATACCAAATCGACCGGAGCACACAAAAATACGGAGTGGGTGGATTTGTTAGTGGTGTTCACTCTATAAAAACGAACTGCAGAAGTGTTTGGACATATATCGAATTTCCATATTTCCAAAATCTCTTTGTACATTAAGTAGTTCATACTTCGATCATCTCTGTAAAATTGACAATGTCTAAAGTGTCTGAAGTAGTCACTTGCCCATGACGTAACCTAACAACTCGGAAGAGAATCAATTCGGGATTGTCGATCATTACAAAACCAGAAACCATTCATTTTAGATTTTTTCAGTGTGTGTGCGCGCGCACGTGTGTGTGTGTGTGTGATTGTGTGTGTGTGTGTGTGTTGTGTGTGTGTGTGTGTGTGTGTGTGCGCAATAAATTGCCCACCCCGTGCGTGCGTGCGTGCGTGCGTGCGAAAAAAAAAATAAAGCGCGATTGTGTGTGTGTGTGTGTGGTGTGTGTGTGTGTGTGTGTGTGTGTGTGTGTGTGATAATGTGCGTGCGTGCGTGCGTGCGTGCGTGCGTGCAATGTGCGTCGTGTGTGAGGTGTGTGTGTGTGTGTGTTTGTGTGTGTGTGTGTGTGTGTGTGTGTGTGCGCAAGCGTGCGTGCTGTTGTGTGTGTGTGTGTGTGTGTGTGTGTGTGTGTGTGTGTGTGTGTGTGTGATTCATCGTCGTCTGTTTTTCTTTCTTGCACACCCCTATGCAAAAGTAAGCGTGATTTATTCCTCACACAGAACTTAAACATAACAATTTTAATTAATGCTTTACAGTTTTAACGAAAGTGCTTAAGCCTAAGCTGAAGCTTTTTTTTTGTTTTTTTGTTTTTTTGTTTTTTTTTGGTTTTTTTTTTTTTTTTTTTGTTTTCACCGCGACATTAACAGGAAGCATTTCAGTTTTCCAAAAGTGAAAGTTGGTGTTTTGTCTGAAGTGCATGCAAATTTATGGGCCTTATACTGCAGTTACAAAACCATATCAATCATAGTATATCGCAATGCCTAACGGGCTTGTGTAAATTTCAAGACACAAAAAAACTATTTACATTGTAACGTCACTATCTACTATATACTTGAAGGTACACAAATAGCCATTCATGTCCTGTAAAACAAGCTATATTTTGAAACTCATTTTATCATTTTAAAGGACATTTAGCCTTGCCTGAGATGCTGGAAATTGATTTAGGGAAAAAAAAGAAAATCAACAGTCCCTGATCTCTAGAGCAGGTCTTTCTGTTAAAGAGATATACTACAGCTCGAATGGTCCTTGACGTTAACTTACACTTTCTATTGACTTGTTCTGCATTATGTACACACACACGCACGCGCGCGCGCGCGCGCGCACACACACACACACACACACACACACACACACACACACACACACACACACACATGCGCGCACACGCACGCTCGCACGCACGCACGCACGCACGCACACACACACACACACACACACACACACACACACACACACACACACACACACACACACACACACACACTGTAAAGTCGAAGTGGCTAGCATCACGTATTCTTACTTTGAAGGTCATGGATTCGATTTCCATCAAAGCCATTTATTTATAGGATTTTTTCTGCGCCGACTGGCTTCTACCCTGAGTTGTGTTTTCTTGGACAACGCAGCCGAGTTTTTTAAGGGATGTGTCTCTGAGACTGTTGCTCAAATGTTCAGACCAACGCTGCAGATGTCTGTATCTCTCGGGCTTGGTTAACACTGGGATTTATTATGAAAGTAAGCATGTAGCATAGACGAGTCATGCAGTCTCAGACCAGAATGGAAATCTGTAGCATTATCATCCTCATCCTCATCGATCAGCATTTAAAAAAGTCTGGAATTCTGTGGCCCTTCAAGTCCAACTTTGATGGTGACCTCAGTTTCGATTTTCTCTCCATGTGAAGGGCCTTGATCAGGCTCTGTCAAAGTGACCTACATCAGTGTATTCTCAAGGGGACTATCGTTCGGGTCAGCATGGTGGCACCCTTCGGAGGAAGATCTCACTCACGTCTACAACCAAGCGATCTTTGTCATCAGTAGTGAGCTTCGTAAGTGGTATCCTGCATGTACATGTTCACGACAGGCACCGCTGAACACCACAGCAGTGAAGTATCTCTTCTGGTGATTTGATTAATTTATTTTCTGTTCGTTTTTTTTAAAGGAATTTTTGTCTTTCTTTTTTTACAACAGGAGAAAATTTTATTTTTTAAGTTTGTGAACTGGAAAAAAAAATCTCATATAGAAAGACCATCGCACACAAAATACTGTGTTTGCCTCACCTTGCCTGGTCCACACCTGTCAGGTGTGTAGGGACAATGGGACTCATCTTCTCGTTCTACACACTGGTGTATCACATCACAAGGAAAATGTTGATACAGGTCAGGCCACACCGACCTTGAACAATTCCACAGGCTGAGCCCTGGCAATTGATGAGGTTTCTCTAGAAGGAAAGAGAAGCGTAGTTTAAATGGACTACAGTCCTGAGTATATAGATGATAAACAAATAAAGACAGATGGGATTCATTCTTTGCTCCGTCACCAAAGTCGTCAGGAAAAAGGAAGAAAGGGTAAGCGTGCTTTCGTCGCTGTGTCAGACAACTCTGTCTGGAGCCACACGGACCAAGGAAAGTCTGTATGAAATTCCGGGCCTCACGCTGCCAGCTGACAGGGCTCAGGAAGATGATGTGGTCAGGCGGTCTGGTAAGAGTGGTACAGCTCTGCACTGCATGTGAACATGAAGTAGGCCCATTAAATCCTGGTGTGTGTAGATACCCTGCACCGTACACACTTTGTGATTATCTCAACACTAGCCATGAAGGGTAATTCAACAGTACATTCAACCTTAAAGTATGTTTTCAAATCCAAGTAGCCAACACTTAAATGGGGGGGGGGGGGGGGGGGGGGGGGGGGGGGGGGGGGGGGATTCAGGAGAGTGGACGTAGAGGGACGTTCTCTCACATCAACATAATTTGTTTCCAGCTGTATTGAGTTATATGCTTTCAATCTGTACGTGGCGAAAGTTCACGTTTGCATAGGCAGGCTTCCGTTCTCCCTCCCCAGAAACGCCAGATGTTGATAACACTGTGCAATGTTATGGGTTTGGGAGGAAAACACCTGCGTGTCCCGTGAACGAGAAAAATAGGTGATGGAACCCCATCAGTCCTGTTTCAGAATGCTCACAATGACAGGAGAAATAAACGAATTAAAACTGGCAAGACAAACTCAAAAGTCTGCAAGGGCTGTGATGGGATTAAGTGGAACCGTACAAATGCAACTAGCTGGGAAAGGGATCACATCGACAAACACGTTTCCCTGTGCATACAGTGAGGTTTGGGTGTGTGAATTCTGCGACAGTCACTTCAGTGATGAGGAAGGGAAAGGCTTGGGTTGTGAGAGATACGAGGTTTGGGTTGTTTAAGCGGAGTGAGTGAAGATGAGTATGCAAGTTTGACCAAAGTCACTGCTCTGTGGCATTTGTGTCACAGACATTGTGAGAACGCAGCCATGACAGTTCTCTGTAGCATTTGTGTCACAGACATTGTGAGAAAACAGCCATGGCAAGCATTTGATCAGACAGCGTGACTGTAAAGAGATGCAGGCTTTACTTTCAGAGACTCTGTGCCGAGTAATAATGTTACGAGACTTTAAGTAAGTTTACAGAAGTGATGGAAGATGAGCTGCTATTATGTTGTTGTTATGTGTTGATGATGTGTGGTGGCAGTGATGGTGATGGTGGTGGTGGCTATGGTTGTTGTTGTTGTTGTTGTTGTTGTTGTTGTTGTTATTATTGTCGTCGTCGTTTTTGTTGTTGCTGTTGTTTTAGGAATGGCAGGCACCTTAGGAAAGGCGGAATAAGTCTTGACCCTCGCTGGCCTTCTCTGGCTTTTAACTGGCTAGAAAGCTTTATCAGGAGGAGAATAAGAATGTATGAGAGTTTATGTCAAAAAGGGCACCAGTCTTTCACAAATGGAGGAGCAGCAGAAACGAGTTTCACTAAGTAATCAGAGGAGCACGGAGTCTACGAAATACCAGTCAAGTGAAGTGTGTGTGTGTGTGTGTGTGTGTGTGTGTGTGTGTGTGTGTGTGTGTGTGTGTGTGTACAATCCTCCTTCATACAGCAAGAAAAAAAAACGATAGATTGTCACGCACTTTCTCATCGGCAAGTGGAATGACATGGGGAGGGGAGGGGGAGGATGGAAGAAAAGGAGAGAGTTAGAGTCATCACACACAGTAATGATAAACTGTTAAACATAAATGAGAAAACCAATACTAAGTGTGACGGAGCGTTGTGGGGGGGGGGGGGGGGTGCAAAGAGAGAATTAATTTTCCCGAAAGGAAAAAAAAAAAAAAAAAAAAAAAAAAAAACGGTGTATGTGACCTTTGTCCATGCTCCGATCGGAGCCCTACGCACACAAAAAAGAGTCAAGTGAAGTTCAGGCGATCACAAGAGGAAAGGTGATGTATAAATAGCTGCCATGGTGAAGTGGGTAGCAATGCACACTCCGGGCAGGCCGGAAAGGTCGCAGGTTTAATTCCCATCAGGGCCATTTATATTTGTGTGATTGTCCAGCCTATGACTGGCTCTTACTGAGAGCCGATCTTGCATGGGCTATGCTAGAAAGACTGGACATTTTTCTTAGTTTCGTTTAACCAATAGATACGTCTCTTGAAGTGCTGCTGAGATGCCCTGTCCAACACTGCGGGCTTCGTAATTCTCGGGCATTTAAAAGTACGTGTAGAGAATGTCCCTAGTATGGAGTCTCAGACTTAAGTGGAACTCCATGACATCGATCTTAATCTTATCCTCACCAATCACCACGAAAACTCTCTCTGATTCTGTGGCCCTACATCTCCTGATCTCATGGTGACTCCCCTTTTCTCCCTCCCTAAGTCTATGCCCTTGGTTAATTCGTGTTGTGGTTGCAGGTATTGGTAGAATTATAGG
>JADBJO010001632.1:515000-530000 GCA_016801955.1 Conus betulinus
TTCTTCCCTCTGCCGACAAGATTCACAGGCGCAGCCAATTTTACAAGGAAATGTTGACAGAGGCTCCTTATTGAAAAAGTCCACCTGTTTGTGCTGAAGCAATCTTTGAATGTAGACAGTAGAACGCCCAATGATCTGGTTTATGTTTTACCTGGAATATATCCAATTCATTCAAATTCTTACTTGAAATATATATAAAAAAAAAGTTGCTCAAGTTAACAAGATGAATGACGGCAGGATGCCTCATAAAGGTCACAGAGTGCTTTTAAGATTGGTTGATAATGGTAAAAGGGCATGGACGTCCCATCTTCGACTGTGCGTGAATGTGTTATGGATTTGTTTGGGATAACCAAAGAGTAAAAAATAATCATTTCTGTATAGTTTTAAACAGAAGATTATTGTTGTCCTGCTCTGAACAATCTTAGAATAAAACTTGTGCAATTCAAATCTTACACCGAGCCATGTCGTTCCAGGCAAATTTTCTTCCTATCGACAAGGAATGAGAAAACACTTTTGAATTTAGCCATGTATATTTATAAAGCAAATAAAAGAACTCTCGGGCAGTAATGTCTTGATGTACGCTGCCTTTTGTAACATATCAATACTTTTTCATTGTTTAATTTAAACGAGCACTTACCTATAAGTCGAAGTTTACAGGAACGGAGGAATATACGAGGTGCACATGCGCATAACAGGCCATATTTTAAACTATAAATCCTTTATAAAGGACTTCTTATCATCTTTATTCAATCAATGTGATGAATAAATGTAATAAATTGTTAAAGCGAAAAAGTTTGCATCAACGAAAAAAAAAAAAAAAAAAAAAAAAAAATTTTGTTAATGGGAGGGAACATTTTTGACAAGTTAGCGTGTATATTCCTCCATTCCTGTAAACTACCATCGCGGAATTCCACACAAACTTCGACTTACGGTAAGCGCTCGATTATGTTACAAATTTCATTTTCAGTAGTTTCAAGGGAACTAAGCAATCTACGAGACTGAAGATAGTTGTGCAAAATGGAAATTATATATATATATATTATATATATATATATATATATATATATATATATATATATATATATATATATATCACTTGATCAAAACAGACAATGCTGCTTGGCACCACACCTCCCAAACACACACTTGAGGTAAAAATTCAAAGGAAAGAATATCTGTTGGGATTTCGACAGAGCGAAACAAGAATTGAGAAAAGGAGCAAACAAAGATAGGGAAAGTATACTAACTAACACAACCAAAACAAAAACCTAAGAAAAAAATACCATGGGAAACAAAATACGATGCAAGATACCCATCCAAATCTGAAATTATCCGAAAAAAATCTCCATATTTTACTTTCAAATCCCCTAAACAAAAACTAGTTTCCCTAAGAAACAAATGACTGCAGCAGATAGACGCAGAAAAAAAAAAAAAAAAACCTTGATGAAATATACAAATCCACTGTCCAAAAAGGTTTGTTGAACACGGCCCGAAAACTGGAATCGGGATATTTCCTGTGCGATTCCTCCAGATGTGACATATGTAATCATGGAGAAAAGCTTAAGACCCTCATTTCATCCTGGGACAAAAGGAAATGGCACATCAACATAATTTAAACTGCAGAACAAAGAATGTTGTCTATATAATAAGATGTAAAAGACATCCTGATCATTGGTACGTAGGATCAACAGAAAACCTGAAATTAAGATGGGCAAATCACAAATCCGACATTAAATTGCAGAAAAAAGCAAATGCACAGTTGCTTAACATGTTTTGTCAACGCCTCATCCAGAATTTGGAAATTTAGAATTTCTACCGATAATAGCAATTGAAAAAGTCTTTGATGAAGATAAACTTTGAGAGAGAGAGAGAGAGAGAGAGAGAGAGAGAGAGAGAGAGAGAGAGAGAGAGAGAGAGAGAGAGAGAGAGAGAGAGAGAGAGAGAGAGATTCTGGATGTGTAATCTAGGAAACTGTTTTTAGTGGCTTGAATAACAGAAAAGAATTCACCTCTTTACGAAGAGTCCAGTATGATTTACCACAGTGAATACAATGTTACTTTAACTTACAGATTGTCAGACCTGATGTGGCCACTGTCGATCGGCATGACCGTTGGAAACCCATGATTGACTGATAAAGGTTACTGGATAAAAATTCTTTTCCCACCCCCTCTTTTAGAATGATAAACAATGTGGTAATAAATAAATGTTGTAATAAATCATCAGTCAAGTATTATTACAGGATCTCAAAAAGATTGAGAAATGGCTTCTCATCCACATGTAAACACCCCATCCACCCCCCCCCGGGGTGAACCCCCCCCCCCCCCCCCCGCGCAACGGGGTGAAACCCCCCCCCCCCCCCCCCCCCCCCCCCCCCCCCCGCCCAATAAGTCCATCCCCCCTCCCACTCCCCCTCCCCCCACTCTCCCTCCCCTCTCCCTCTTTATTAATAAGTCCCTCCCACAGTTTCTTTTTGATTCTTGAATGTTCGGATATGTGCCATTCGCACGTGCGCGACAATTTTGCACGTGATTTTAAAGAAGATGTTTGAAGCCGTCCTTAATTTGATTGGGCAGCTAGTCAGTTAGATATGTAATCCTGTGTCCATCATTCAGTGCCATGCCATGAAGAAGCTCGTTGAGGAAAATTTGTGAGGACACAAAATGAAACTGAACAACACTGTGTTTATATATATATATATATATATATATATATATATATATATATATATATATATACAATATATAACCATATTTACAAAACAGATGGTGACAAAGTCAGCCAAAGCCACTCTAGGCCTCAAGAAGCATGTCCACCAGGACTGGTTTGATGAAAACAATGACGACATCAACTAACTCTTAGAAGAGAAACACACTGCCTATATCAACTGGCAGAACGATCTATCCTCCATCTCCAAGAAGGATCGCTTCAAGCACCTCCAGAGCAAAGCCCAGAGAGAACTGCGCACAATGCAAGACAGCTGGTGGGACAGGAAAGCTGATGAGGTTCAACGATATGCCGAGCTGAATTACTCCAAAGAGTTCTTCAACTCGCTCAAGGCTGTCTATGGACTACAGAGACCCAGCACCACCCACCACCCCTGTCTGCAGATGGCAAGACCCTGCTGAAAGACAAGGACAGCATCACGCGCAACGCTGGAGGGAAATTTCTCCACCTTACTCAACAGACCGTCCACAGTCGACTCTTCAGCCTTGAACGCTATCCGGGAGAAGCCGGCCCTGGAAGAGCTTGACCTCCTACCCAGCCTCGAGGAAATCACTAAGGCAGTGAAGCAGACGAGCAGTGGTAAGGCACCAGGCATGGACGGGCATCCCAGCCGAGATGTACAAGGCAGCCAGTCCAGTGGCCCTGGGACACTCTCCACGACATACTTTGCAGCGTTTTGGGGGGAAGAAACCATGCCACAAGACTTTCGAGATGCCACTGTTGTCTCCCTGTATAAAAACAAGGGCAGCAAGTCTGACTGTGGTAAATACCGAGGCGTCTCCCTCCTCTCAGTCGCTGGGAAAATCCTTGCAAGAGTCATCTAAAACCGCCTGATCAGCGCTGTGTCAGAACCGTCACTGCCAGAGTCACAGTCTGGCTTCAGACCAGGCCGCAGCACCATCGACATGGTCTTCTCGGTGAGACAGGTCCAAGAAAAGTGTATTGAGCAGCGGATGGACCTCTACGCTGTCTTCATCGACTTAACAAAAGCCTTCGACACGGTGAACAGGGAGGCGCTGTGGGTCATACTCTCCAAGCTTGGCTGTCCGAGGAAATTCACAAGAATCATCCGCCTATTCCACGACGACGACATGGTTGGTCTTGTGCTTGTTGGGGGTGACAGCTCTGCTCCCTTTGAAATCTCGAACGGCGTCAAGCAGGGCTGCGTCCTCGCTCCGGTCTTGTTCAACCTGTTCTTCACATGCGTGCTGAACCATGCCCTCGGAGATCTCGACAGAGGCATCTACATCAAGTACAGGTTGGACGGCTCTCTGTTTGACCTTCGTCGGCTGAGCGCCAAGACCCGAACAGTCGAGAGACTTGTGACTGACGCACTGTTTGCCGACGACTGTGTCCTGATGGCACACACAGAAGCGGATCTCCAGTTCATTGTCAGCAAGTTTGCGGAAGCCTCTTGGCTTTTTGGCCTCACAATCAGCCTTGGAAAAAACGGAAGTGCTCTACCAACCTTCCCCAGGCCTAACAGTGCAACCTCCCCCTCCCCCCACCATCACCATCGGAGGCACCACTCTGAAAACTGTCGAGCACTTCAAGTACCTCGGGAGCGTCATTTCCAGTGATGGCTCTCTTGACAGAGAAAAATCTGCCAGGATCAGCAAAGCCAGCCAAGCTCTGGGCCGCCTACGTACTCGTGTGATGACCCACAAAAGCATCAAGCTCGACACAAAGATCAAGGTCTACAAAGCTGTTGTTCTCACTAGTCTCCTCTACGGCTGTGAGTCCTGGACGCTGTGTACCGGAAAAACACGAAACAGCTTGAACGCTTCCGCACGAGATCACTACGAGCGATTATGGGCATCAAGTGGCAAGACCGAGTGACCAACCTCGAAGTCCTGGACAGGGCCGGTCTGCTCAGCATCGAAGCATGATAATGAAGGCCCAGCTTTGCTGGACTGGACATGTCATCCCGTATGGAGCCTCACAGACTGCCTCGGCAGTTGCTCTACGGAGAACTGAGGCAGGCCAGAGACCCAGAGGCCGCCCCAGAAAGTGCTTCAAAGACTGTGTAAAAGACAATGTGAAGCACAGCTACACGCCTGCAAAAGACCTAGAGGTTTGTGCCCAAGACAGAGCAGAATGGCGAAGTCTAACCAGGAAGGCCCAGGAAGAATTTGAAGACAACCACCACAACCGCGTGCTACTACTGCAAGAAAAACGCAAGGCCTTGGTGTCCTCCCTTCCCACATTAGCCACGTTCAATTGCCCCTACTGCCCACGGGTGTGTGCCTCGAGAATCGGTCTCTCCAGCCACACTCGTGCCCATGGGAGAAGGTCGTCTGCACAGTGACATTATCGAAATCGATAGTCTACCACGAAATATATAAACAGTGTTGTTCAGTTTCATTTTTGTGTCCCCACAATTTTTCCTCAACGAGCTTCTTCATGGCATGGCACTGAATGAATGACACAGGATTACTTATTTAACTGACTAGCTGCTCAGTCAAATTAAGGATGGCTTCAAACATCTTCTTTAAAATCACGTGCAATATATATATATATATATATATATATATATATATATATATATATATATATATATATATATATATATCAAGAATACTACTAAAACGCCTTATAAAATTCTTAAAGTGCTCAACCCCTTGGGGAGCAACAAAACCATAACTTAAAAATCACCATCGAAGCAAACAAAAAGGTAGTGCACTACTTAGACATAACACTTGACCTCAACGACTACATATATAAAACCATACAAGAAAACTAATGATACACCCATTTATGTAAACATCAATAGCAACCACCCACCATCTATACTAAAAACCATACCCAATGGCATAAACAAGAGATTATCTAATCTGTCACATAATGAAAGAGTATTCAAACATGCGCAGCAGCAGAATACCAAGAGGCATTTGCAAAAAAGTGGTTACTGCTGCAAACTACATACAACCCAGATAACAACATGAACAAAAAAAAAAAAAAAAAGCAGGAAAAGGAAAATCACATGGTACAACCCTCCATATGATGGACGAGTAAAAACAAAAGTAGGGAGAGAATTTTTCAAAATGTTGACAGCATCCTTCCCAAAAGAACACAAATTGTCCAAAATATTCAACAAGAACACCATCAAACTATCATATTCATGCATGCTAACCTAAAAAAATATAATTGATTCATCCAGCAAAAAAAAAAAACAACACGCAAAGAAGGGTGAAGAAGGAAATCCTGCAATTGTACCACAAAAGAACAGTGTCCCTTAAGCAACAAATGCCTCTATAACAACATTGTATACCAAGCCAATGTGACATCAGAAAATGAAAAAGAAACATACATAGGGATCACTGAAAATCACTTCAAAACCAGATATGCAAACCATAAACAGTCATTCAACAAAGAAAAAAAATACAAAACCAAACAGAACTGAGCAAATATATTTGGAGACTTAGAGAAAAAAAAAATAAACTATAACATATCCTGGAAAATCATAAAAAGGGGGCATCACATACAATAACATTTCAAAAAGATGCAACCTATGGTTCAACAGAAAAATGGTTAAAAACTATGCAAACCATACTTAGCAACCCTAAATACTAAAGTAGAAATAGTAAACAACTGCAGGCACAAATGGAAATCGTTGTCAGCAAACGCACCCTGAACTGTAAACAACCCGAAAAGCCGAACAAACACGTGCAGCCAATCCGCACGTGCAAACAGTGACATCAGGCCATATAACACCGGCAGCAGGCGACCCAAAACCATCATGAGGAGAGCCAGCGCTCGAAACAGATCTGTTGATTTTAAAACTTCCTTTGACCATCCTATTTTATCACTGCAAGAAATATTGCAACACCTAGTTGCTCTGTAAGTTGCTGGAATGGTGCTCGGTACTTATCCTTGGAATTTATTGTTTTATTATGATTTAGTCCCTTGCGGATTCATTCCAAGAACTGGCCCTCAACACTTGTGTCTTAAGAGGTTATCTTTTTATATTTTCTACTTTTCACAAGAAAATGTAGTTTGTTTTGCTCTTTCATGATTTTCTTTTGCTTCTTAGGTGGCACCTTTGGTTAGTTTTTTTGAAAACTCACAAAACATACTACGGTATTGCACACCAGCCTTTTTTTCTGGTATAGCATTCTTCTTAAAACCGAAAAGGCAGAGGAGTCAAATTACCTCTTTCCGCGGTCTCTGAGAAGAAACAATCAGGTTTCGAAATATCGGTATCTGACCAGGAGTTATATGTTAGTGAGCTTCCTCCCATTGGAGATGGTCTCACGCTTCGGAGACTATAAGTTTGCTGAAGGTTCATTTTTGAAAAGCATTTTATCATTCCCCATTCATCCACTCAAGCACATACTTCAGTTAGGCAGAATCATCTACCACTGCAGATATGAAGGCTTATCACCCCCTCTTTCTACAATCTGAGACATAACAGCAAGCTTTGTTTATATATATATATATATATATATATATATATATATATATATATATATATATATATATATAATGTTGTTGGCCTGCACTTGTTTTCCCCCACCACTTGGTAGCTCAGCATTATATTGTTTGGTCAATCAATGGGCGATTGCATCTCTTAGGAGATCCAAGTAAAGGTTGTTCTACACAATTCTTAGCCGCTGACAATGCTTGGGTTATGAACAGCAGAGCTGACCACTCAGACTGTTCCATATGGCTTTTGTAATCTCCAGTGCATCCTCAAATGGATCCTCAAGCATAGGCGCAAAGATTGTCTCCTACATTTAAACTGTTTGCATAATGTTTTTAGTTTTTCAGCAACCCTTTACCTCTCCACACTTTCGTTTTATTTTATTCTTCTACCTTTCGCTGAGGCAGGGCCAGAGACCCAGAGGCCGCCCCAGAAAGCGCTTTTGCTGGCTGCTTTGGGGGTGCTGTTAGATTCTTCTTTGAATCCTTGGTGGTGAGAACACCACAGAATTACGGACTGTGGTATGTCTCAATTCGACACCAAGAGCACAGACAAAAACAGCCATATCTCCCTGATGAGTTCCGATCCAACGGACGAAAGGCCTAGCAGCAGGTAGATCTGCCTTCGAGAGGGATTGCGATGGTTCCCTCATGCAGCTAGTGAAGTGTTTTCATTTTTATAATGTACTTTTTTTTTTTTAAATTTCCAATCTGTGCCAAGTCATTACTATAAGAATGGAAGAATTGTTATTTTATTCTTCTACCTTTCGCTGGCTGCTTTGGGGGTGCTGTTAGATTCTTCTTTGAATCCTTGGTGGTGAGAATACCACAGAATTACGGACTGTGGTGTGTCTCAATTTGACACCAAGAGCACAGACGCAATCAGCCATGTCTCCCTGATGAGTTGCGATCCAGTGGACGAAATGCCTAGGAGCAGGCGATACATATCGATCTGCCTTTCCCTAATGCAGCTAGTGAAGGGTTTTCATTTTTTATCATTTTTATAATGTACCCTTTTTTTTTTTTTTTTTAAACATTTCCAATCTTTGCCAAGTCATTACTATAATGATGGAAGAATTGTTGGCCAGCACTTGTTTTCCTCCACTGCTTAGTAGCTCAGCATTATATCTATCTATCTATCTATCTATCTATATATATATATATATATATATATATATATATATATATATATATATATATATAGATAGATAGATAGATAGATAGATAGATAGATAGATATAGATAGATGAGCTGACTACTTAGCAGTGGAGGAAAACTGAAAAAAGGATCCTGAGGAGAGCCAACGCTCGAAACAGACCTGTCGATTTTAAAACTTCCTTTTACCATACTATTTTTAACAAATATATATATATATATATATATATATATATATATATATATATATATATATATATATATATATATATATATAATGTATATATGTATATATAATATATATAATTGTGTTGCTAACCAACAATAATTTTTAAAAAGTGCTCAACCGGGTTGGGAGCGGCATCTGTTAAAACTTTGATTAAAATGTAAGTGGTAAAACCTACAGCGCTGTTTCTTGCTGGTGCAGTCGTCAGGGTATGGGGGGTCGGTGCAAATCAAAATTAGCAAACCCTAAACACTAGGATAGAAATGGTTAACAATTGCAGACACAAATGGATGTTCCTATCACCGAGCAGAAATAAAAAAAAACATGAAAAACACTGACCGCACGTGATGGCAGACAGCGAACACCTATAAAAAAAAAAAAAAAAAAATACCGACAACACCGACCCCCCATACCCTGACGACTGCACCAGCAAGAAACAGCGCTCAGCTGTAAAGGAATAATTAGACTAGAAGGTGACTAGTCTTGATCAGAATATGGCAACAACATAAAATAAAATCTTCATTTAAAACGTTTTGGGCTCTCACGCCCAAACCATAGATCTTTTAACAGATCAAGCATTGTTAACGACCAGTCTGTCGCCCCTGCCCAATTTGTCGCGGGCAGGGGTGACAGATTGCTCGTTAACAAAGTATCATTTATAAAATACATATTCAAACGCAGCAGACTATGCACCACAAGTTGCCACACTATGCAACAAAGCCAATGTCATGATTATTTAGAACAACTTCAGTCTGACACCACAGGATTGTCCATTTTTCTTTGGGGTATAATACTTCAAGATTGAAATACTTTGTCCCTGCTCTTACTTGACTGTCGGTTATAGAACTTCTGAAACATTCTGGCATTTGACTGACCCGCTCTTTTAAGAATGCACCCTAAAGGTAACCACTTTTCAGCATGATGATGCCCCTCAGAAACTGTGCGTGTCAATGTCATTTATTCCCACATCATGCAGCAAAGTCTTCATCCATCTGGAAATAGTATCTCTTGAAGCCGATCCATGCTGACACTGATAACATAATATAAGCCTGTCTGAGGCTGCTGATCTAAGAACTTCAGTTCTTTTCATATCTTTCTGAAGACACTGCATAACACAAATTTTGGGATTGTCTTCATACTTTGGTAATTCAATGACACCTTGATAAAAACCTGGTCTAGTTGTCTTCAGCTTATTTGTCAGGTAAATTGTACAACCATATCTATGCACTCTGACATTATTAAGCTTAATAAGATGAATAGTTTGGAGTCTTTTTGCAGATGATAACAGTAAGGCACACAGTTCTACACTCAGCTCTTACAATGTCAATAGAACATTATCTGCTCGACTACCAAACTGTGTGAGCGTGAGCAACGCCAAAACATCACACAAACTGATGCTGAAAGAACAAGCTGAAAACACACACACACACACACACACACACACACACACACACACACACACACACACACACACACACACACACAGAAAAGCTGAACCTTGACAGAGATGGCAACAGACTTTGGAAACTGACCAAAGCCATACATAATGAAGAGACAAGGACACGCTCCAAAAAGATCAGGAGATTGTGACAGGGAGAGAGGCAGGAACTGCTTCATAGTCAGCTATGAGCAGACCAGCAACATCTCCGTGACAGAGGACAGAAAATAATAAGTCCATGATGAAATGGAGAATCATCAGGATGACCAAGACCAACCTGATTACATGGACAGGCCTTTCTAACTGAAAGAATTAGAAGAAGCTGCAAAATCTTTACTGGACAAAAAATCCTCAGGTCATGACAAAGTCACCAATGAGATGATGAAACACCTCGGCACCAAAGCAAAGACCAAACTCCTTGCTCTCTTCAACAACATCTGGAAGACGGGGCATGTTCCACAAAGCTGGCGAGAAGCTGATATGGTGCCCATCCATAAGAGGGGCAAAGACAGAATCAGGGCTGACAGCTATCGCCCCAATCAGCCTCATCAGCTGCGTGGGCAAGCTCGTAGAGCGTATGATCAACTCGCGGCTAGTTTGGCACCTGGGGAAGAACAAAATCATCACTCCAGAGCAGGCAGGCTTCCACCACCACCATTTCACTGAGGATCAAGTGACCTACATAGCCCAGAAGACCGAGGAGCCCGAAATTAGTCAAGCGGTGTTTGCCCCAAGATTTGGTCCCTCCTGAAACATGGGCATATAGGGAAAAAGTAATAGGGACAACATATCCACAAAAAGAAAGGTCACACTTGGAGCATGACATCCAGAAAGCACTTTTTATGTTTTGTATTTTTTCTAACGACAGTGTTGCTGTCATGTTTTGCAAGCTGCTGTCATGTTTTCTAAGTCTAAACAGAAGCCCAGATATTTGGCCTTTTTACATAAGTCCTTTTTTTTTCCTGAATGAATTACAAACCCAAGTGACTCAAACATTTGTACTGTCTTCTGTATGTTGTCAGCACTCCTCAAATGTCTGTCCTTGTAGATAAGAATCATCAATAAAGGCTGTGGACATATAACCTTGTGAACGCAAGGTTGAGTACACTGGTTCCATAAGCTTTGTGAAATACCTTGGACAATTACAGAGGTCATTTGCAAAGCAGGTATACTGACACAACTGATTCTTCCATTTCAGTCTCACATATTTCTAAACTCAGGTTTCACTGGCACAGAGTAGCAGGCATGGCATAGATCAGCAGAGGTCATGTAACAGTTCTTGGTCATCATGTCTGTGGCTGATGCTAAATTTTCCGTTTTGAAATGTTTATAATGAACTGATTGATTGAAACGTTTAAATTAAGAATCATACGAAACGTTCCGTCTGATTTCTTGACCAGAAAAATGGGAAATGATTTCTCCTGTTTGGTTAGTACATGTATTTATAACACCAAGATCAAGGATTTTGATCTCTTCATTCTCCATGTAATTGATTTGATTCCCCTGAACCTGATTGTTTTGTTCAGATATGTCAGGAAATCACTAAAAAATCCTCAATAGGTATTTCAGAACCCCGTACCATGTTCAAAATAAATGGATCAGATGTCATTTTTTTTTCTAATTATCAACGTAATCTTTCAGTCTACCTGCTTTTAAATGGATTTTGTTCTTTACCACAACCAACATGTCTCAGCTCACAGGATGAATGTGATGGTAGCTCATGGGCTACTGTGTTGTCTCCCTTTGCTGCATGGGGGTGTTGTGGCCTCTGCCCAGACCCCTGAAGGTATGAACTCTGGATCTGCCTCTGCAGCTCCAGTTCTGGCTCGCCCTCTGCCTGGCACTGGCTGTCAGTCCCAGTTTTTTTTGGGTTTTTTTGTTGTTGTTGTTTAGTTGTGTTTTGTTTTGTTTTGTGTGTTTTCATTTGGGCAAGAATTTTTCTCTCTAGCTGATTGTGAAAAAAATTGATCTCCAAGTTTGGAAGCAGAATCAATTTTTGCACAAGCATCCTTCAGATCATTTCCAAACAGATTTCCTGTGACTGGAATATCAGCAGATGCTAGCTTGCGGTACGGTTTCGTGGATCTGAGGTGCATTCAGGATCTTATTTCTCCTTTCCATGGGCAACTCATGGTTTGCCTTGAGTACCAGGCCAAATGCTTAAGTCAAATCAGCAATCAGTTTTCGAGTTTCTGATGACCCACTGGTGACACATTGATTACATACTTTCGCCAGAGCAAAAGTGGCTTTCAAAAGTGTGTGTGTGTGTGTGTGTGTGTGTGTGTGTGTGTGTGTGTGTGTGTGTGTGTGTGTGTGTGTGTGTGTGTGTGTGTGTTTCCTGGGTCCATAGGTCTGCTGATCTGGCAGCGTTTTTTCATAATGGACCAGATGTCATTGTTTTCCCGAGAACAGCAATACCACAATTCTTGGGCACTTTGTGCTTGTCCATTTTTTTTTTTAATTTGTCATCCGTCATCCTGCCTTTAGCCATGACTAAAGTCACCTGCACCATCTTCTCAGCCAAGTCAGGACCCAGATCCTCTTCAGCTGCATAGTCCTGGCGCTGAACAATATCCTCCAAATTGAACTCTTCTGGCAAATTTTGCTCTTCATCGTGTGCGTCACACTTTTTAGCCCCCCCAATTTATGAGCATATGAGTCAGTATTATGTGTACTTGAAGAGTCTTCAAGTAAGACACCTCCATCAACCAATTCAGAATCATGCACCACCCGCTTCCCGGCGGTCGCCATTTTGTTCGAAATTTCGATCAACAAAGAAAATTATGAAACAAAGTTACCTGAACAAGGGGAACAAATAAATCAGAAGACAACTGGGACTGGTTTAGGTGCACCGATGGTGTTGGAAAACGTACAGATGCAAATGGATTTTGAGGATGTGAAGTTTCAACGTGCTATGGCCGCCATTAACGTGCGTCACAAGGCCTGCTATGCGCATGCGCATCTCGTAGATTCCGTAGGTCTCATTGAAACTACTGGAAGAGGATTTTGTTACTTATTAGGAATGCTGTATGATACATTTATGAAACCCCCTACAGAATAGCGCTGTGGCCTTTGACTGATCATATGATTCTCATTCGCATTGTCTCAAGTAACTTTAGTTATTTGTGTACACTTTCTCGCATTGGTATGATACAAAAAAAAAGGGAAAAGCATATAACAAATGAATCTTCAGATACCCCCCCCCCCCCCCCCCCTCCGTCCTCTCCCTCCTCCAGTCACTATGGCAAGGAACAAAGTGTTGTAAAATATATCCTTAACATTAAGACATCGTGATCTGGACCAGCCGCCGTGGCGAAGTGGTTAGCGTCGCGGACTCCCGGCTGGGAGGTCGTGGGTTCGAATCCCATCAGAGGCATGTGGGTTTTTTTGCCCCGACCGGCTCCTACCCAGAGTTGAGTTTGCTGCGGACTCAGTTGGGAAGACTGGGACCACACAGTCGAGTTTCATCCACTTAATGGATGCATTTCTGAGAGTGTTGCTCAAATTTCCTGACCAACACTGCAGGTGCCTGTATCTCTCGGGCCTGGTTGACGCCGGGATATATTATGAAAGGAAGTGTAGAGTACAGCCCTGTCATGTAGTCTCAGACCGAAATGGAAATCCGTAGCATCATCTTAATCATCCTCATTCTCATCGATCAGCATTAAAAAAAAAAAATGTCCCAAGTTCTGTGGCCCTTCATGCCCTGCTCTCATGGTGACCTCAGTTTCGATGTCCTCTCCACGTCTGTGGCCTTGGTTTGTTCCGTCGGGGTCGCCGGTATCGGCGAGTCCATGGGGGGGGCTGTCGTTGGACGGACGTGGTGGCGCCCTCCGGAGGGAGAGCTCACTCACGCCGGCTCCGCGACTAAGCAATTATTGTCGTCAGTAGGGGGCTTAGTAGGTGGCGTCCTGCGTATGTAGATCAGAACAGGCACCACTGAACACCACCGAGGTGACTCTGCAGCAGTGCAGTGTCTCCTCCGTGGGTTGCCTCTTGACGACTTGACATTGACTCCGCCCTGTGGATTCGGGGTGTCGGAATGAGCAGTGTGGGTTCACTGCCTCTGAAGTGGTGCAGAGGTTGGGACAGAAAACAACAACAACAACAACAACAACACAAAAAAAAAAGACATCGTGATCTGTGTCTGCTGAGAAGTAGCACCAAACATGTTCGTTGTCCTCTTTTCAGCTGTTTTCCATTTCCATAGCTCTTTCCCGTTTCCTTTTCTTTCTTTTTTTTATTCTCTTTCTATCTTTTTTCTGATCTGTTTCCTTCTGTTTTTCCTTGAATTTTCAGGACTCCATCCATATTCCTTGATATCTTTTCCCATCGATAATTCAAAATCAGGATGGAAAACTATTGAAAGTAGAATTGAAAGCAGAAAACCTGTTATGTCGTGACGTAAAACATATACTCCAAAGCTCTGTCTCCCCCGCTCCCCCTTCCTTTCCCCACCTTTTAGACTTACCCACTGCAGTTATAATTTCTATCCCAACAACAAACCTTGGGTTACAAAATCTCTGAAAGTAACTCTAAATAAAAAAAAAAGCTTTTCAATCAGGCAGTAAAAGCGATCGTAAGGTTACACAAAAGAAACTGCAAAAACAGAGATTGAAGAATCAAAGAGAGCTTACAAGAGAAAAGTTGAAAACATCTTCCAGAATGGAAATATGCGAGATGCATGGAAAGGAATAAAGGTTTTATCAGGTTCAGGAAAATGTTCAAACCAAAAATATTAGTAACAAAAAAGCAGCAAAAGAACAGAAGCAATTTGCAGAAAAGCTGAACGGTTTTTACTGTAGATTTGATTATAAAGATTTTAGTAAAGAATTAAGGAAGTGAAGGAAGAACTCCAAAGCAATGTTAAAAACGATGTTGATGGAAGTGATTATGTTGTGATTGAGGAAAATGATGTTCAGTTTTTTTTCAAACGTTTAAATGTGAGAAAGGCAATGGGCCCTGATAACATCTGTGGAAAATTGTTGAAGGTGTGTGCTTCTCAGCTCTCCTATGTTTACAGTCGTTTGTTTAC
>JADBJO010001632.1:547500-561437 GCA_016801955.1 Conus betulinus
CTTCGAATTTTCAGTAGGTAGTAGGATACTCTAGAGAGAGTTTAACAACAGAGGGTCTTCAGAGATGAAACCGTTCTCATAACATATTTCGGCCATAAATGTCTTACAGACTTAGGAGGTGGGTTGCATCTAGGTCATGACCACTTAATGTCCTTCTCCTGTGACATTTTCTTCGTTGTTGCTGCTGGGACCAAACTTTACACTCCCTGGATGGTCGGGCGCCTCCAGGTTTGTTTGTTTGTTGTCCGCCGAGACCACAAAGACCATCTAGTCATCTTGGGATCGGGGGTGAGTGCGCAGATGAGTCAGGCCCAGAAGATCTATCACAGTACGGACAGAGGATGGTGGCAGCAGCTGGGGATCTGTTGACACTGGTCTTCCTGATCATCCTGCTGCTGCCCAGGTGCAGCAAGTCTGTTGCTTTCACAGGTCTCTACACCTTTGCAGACAGCTGATCGCCACCCGTCTCTGTCCTGGGTAGTCTGCTCCCATGTTGTGTGTCTGATGTTGAAGGCCTTCAGGGAGGATTTGAGGCTGTCTTTGAAACGTTTCCTCTGGCCTCCATGAGAGCGTTTGCCCTGTTGCAGTTCGCCAAACAATACTTTTTCTTTGGCAGTCGATAGTCTTGCATGCAAACTGCGTGACCTGCCCCAGCGAATCTGTGACTGCATCAGGATGGTGAAGATGCTAGGCAGCCCAGCACAAGAGAGGACTTCAGTGTCCGGAATCTTGTCTTGCCACTTAATGTTGATGAGTCTTCTGAGGCAAAGGTGTGGAAATGGTTCAGTTTCCTGGCGTGACGCTGGTAAACTGTCCATGTTTCACAGCCATAGAACAGTGTGGTGAGAACTATGGCCCAATACACCTTGATCTTGGTCTCTAGGGTGATCTCTCTCCTGTTCCATACGTTCTTGTGGAGTCTGCCAAAAGCGGCACTAGCTTTGGCGAGCTGGGCATTCACCTCATCGTCGATGACAACGTTTCTGGACAGAGTGCTGCCTAGGTAGGTGAACTTATCCACCGCGTTTCAGTTGCTGTCCAGTGATGGTGATGACTGGTCAACGTGTATGGCTTTCCCGGGGCTGGCTGGTGCATCATTTCAGTCTTTTTCGTTTTGATTGTCAAGCCGAAGTTGTTGCAAGCAGCAGAGAACATGTCAACACTGCGTTGCATTGTGGCTTCTGAGACAGCGTTGAGGGCACAGTCGTCCGCGAAGAGGAAGTCATTGACAGTGTCCGTCGAAACCTTGGTTTTCGCTTGAAGTCTCCTGAGATTGAAGACTGATCCATCCGTCAGTCAACATAGCTGAGAACATGAGGCTGAACAGGGTGGGAGCAAGAACACAACCCTGCTTCACTCTGTTTGAGACTAGGAACGGTTCAGCTTTCTCGCCCTTGGATTGGGCTCTAGCCAGCATGCCATTGTGAAGTTTGCGTACGATGGCAATGGACTTTCTGGGGCGTCCGTACTTCGCATAATTCTCCAATGCCCTTCCCTACTGACAGTGTCAAGGGCTTTTGTCAGATCAACATAGGTGGAGTACAGGTCGACATTCTGTTCCTGACACTTTTCTTGAAGCTGTCTGGCAGCAAACACCATGCCAATGTCGCGCGCGCATTCTTTCCGGGAGCAACACTGACTCTCTGGTAGGAGACATTGCTCAAGGTGTGTGCTGAGCTGGTTGAGAAGAACTCTAGCCAGTTGAAGATCCATCGATTTGTGTCACGCATAACACCATAGTGGTCGAGTTTATGCATTAGTAAGCTGTGGTTCACTTTATCAAAGGCTTTAGCAAAGTCAAGTACACCATGTCAGTTGGGAGGCCTCTGTCCAGGTTTGATGTTGACTGGTCTGACAGCTCAAGCAGTTGTGTCTCGCAGGAGTGTTCCTTGCGGGAAGCCATGTTGCTGTAGAGTAAAGATGTTAGAAGACTCTAGATGTCCCATTACGTTGCTGACAATCACGTGTTCCAAGATTTTGCACGGGACGCTAGTAAGGGAGACTGGGCGGTAGTTGCTTGGTTTGTAGTGTTCTCCCTTCTAATACACAGGTGTGACATGTGCAGTGCGCCAGTCTTCGGGGACACAGCCAGTGAAAAAGTGAGCGCTGGTAGATGCTTGTAAGGAGAGGAGCCACCTCACTGGCCAAGGCCTTCAGCACGCATGGGGAGATGTTGTCTGGGCCTGCTGCTTTCGCCGGGTTCAGGTTCACCAGCAGTTTCTTAAACTCCCGGTGATGTGATACTGAAGACTGGCATGGTGGGGGAAGTCCTCTCGACTGCCTGGCATGCTGCATTTCTCATGGACTTCTGTTGGGTTGTAATCTTTGCCTTCGCTGAATGCTGTGATGAAACTGGCTGCCCAGAGCCTCAGCCTTGGCCTTCGAGTCGGTGACGAGGCGGCCCTGGACCTTCTAAGTCGCCTGACTTCTGTCTTCAACTCCTTGATTTACTTTCATGTTGATTGCTATGTGTGATTATTATGTGTTCTGTATTTCTATCTTTTTCAGATCATGCTATTCGATAGATGTAATGTTTGATAATGCAAATGCATGTATGTGCGCATGGTGTTATATTTGAATTGTAATGTTATTATTTTCAATCATTATCATTCGTTACTATTGTTATTGCTGTTGTTATTGGGTATTTGTCATCATTACCACTGGGTGTGTAGAGTGCTTGGAATGGATTGTGTGACAGGTGGGTTTGGTTAATAGCTGGGGGGTGTGGAGGGTGGTTTTTTGTGTTTGCAGTGCTTCTTTTTTTTCATTTTTGAGGGCAAGATAAAAAACAAGCCTACCATGTGCTTATTATTTCCCTCATTTAAAAAAAAAAAAAAAATTCGTTCGTTCGTTCGTTCCTCAGTTCCATGCTTTTTTCATTTTTCGGTTAGTTCTGTCCCTTTTCCCCAGGTGGCGTTTCATTTCTGTGGTGATCCATGGGTAGGAATCAGTTTTCCTGGGAGTCTTGTGGGGAATGTTATTTGTGATACTGCCCTGGATGGTGGTCTTGAATTTTGTTCAACAAGTCCTCTGCGGAGGTCGAGTCATTTGTAAGCCATGGCGTCCATCTCAATTGGAGTCCGCCATCTCTTTCTTCATGCTGGACCAGTCCGCTTTGTTGTACAGGGGGATGGGGCATGACCGGCAGTTGGTCAGGGAGACCTTCGTGTTGTACTCAACATACACAAACTCATGGTCCGAGAGGCAGGGCAGTATCTCTACACGGGGGATCAGGCTGGGGCAGTTTGTCATGACGAGGTTAAGGGTGTTTTCTAACCTGGTGGGTTCGAGGACGACCTGCTCGAGGCCAACGTCGTGGAGCAAGTCTAGGAATTTCCAATGGAGGTCAGGATAGGAACACGATGGCTTGAGGGTCATAGTGGACCAGTCCCAGCCGGGAAGGTTCAGGTCCCCCGCTATGAGCAGTTGTGCGTCATTGGTAGCGGCAGCCTTTCCGACAGATGACTCAAATTTAATAAGGCTTTTTTATCACCCGTTCTTTCGTCAATAGTAGGCGCAGACATATAGGTGTCTTCTGATCTTTGTGACGATTTTTACCCATAGAATCTCACACTCAGTGTCAAATTCCGTCCCTAGTGTGCCCTGGGTATCCTCCTTCACTACCAGGAGAACACCACCACCATCACTATCCTTGTCCTTACGGTACACTGTATAAGAGTCTGGTAAGATCTCAGAGTTCTGTACGCTGGCGTCCAGATGAGTTTCAGTGAGAATAATAATGATATCGGGTTTTGTACTCTCCACGAGGTTAAGGGTCTCAGCTCTTTTTCCCTCTCACACATCTGAAATTTATATTCAAGATTCTTAAGGGTCTGTTTCTCTGTTTATTTTGTTGGCTGGCTCTTGGTGGGGTAGAAGAATGAAGGGGCTTGAAGTCAACATCAGATGAGACTGATCCCACGGAGTGCTGACTGAGGGAACCTACGTGGCTACTTTCCTGCTCCACTCCATGTAAGTCAAAGGCGGTACAGCTGTAATTTGGATTTCCACACACTATACAGTGCCACGAAACGTCACTGGCGTCCAGTTTGCTGTAGGAGTGAGTACCTAAGCTCTGGCAATGGGCCTGATACCACATACCACACGTCTCACAGGCCACTCCTTTCTGTTGCCATGTCACAGTTTGGTCACATGTCCCACAGGGGTACTTGGATATGCTATCACTGGAACCAGGCATGGTGAAAGCACAAGGTGACGCCAGAAACAGTGTCACTATCACAGCACTAGGAAGGCTTACAGATCTCGCACCTTTCTCATACATACCTGATATCGACAAAACACTACTAGATGTAAAAAAGAGTGATACATTTTTTGTCGACATACTTGTCACTGCTAGAAAATCGTCGAATGTCAAAGGCAAAACAATACTACATTACCACCACTCTGCGCTCTGGAGAAAGATGGAGAACTCACGACGTGAACTCGCAGGATGTTTCTGGCTTCAGTTGACTTGTCACTGCTGGAATATCGGCGAATGTCAAAGGTGAGGCAATACTACATTTGGCCCACTGCCACTCTGCGCTCCGGAGAAGATGAGAACTCACGACGTGAACACGCAGGATGTTTCTGGCAAAGTTGACTTCAGCGGGCCGAAAAATGAAAAAGGAAGGGGTATCAGCAGAATCGGGGAACTAACTTTGGTCAGATAAAAGAATTTAGTAGTGATGGGGGGTGTTAAGAGACTTTAGTAAAAATCTGAAAGATTTTCAAAGTTTTAGCGGACAAAAAAAAAACAAAAACAAAAAAACAAAACAAAAAAAAAACATGCACAATTTTGGCATTATAAACTGGAATCAGCAGAACGTCTTGAACTGTATTCTAGCTTTCAGCAGTTCCTACGAACAGAACATTATTTGGATTACAAGATATCACGGTGTCAGAAAGAAGCATGTGTTAAGTTTAGATTCGGCATTTCTCCAATGAGGGTGCATAAACTGAGATACAGAAGGGATGTGTTTTAGCAAGGCATTTATTATGTCCGGCTTGTGACGGGAGCTATTGGAGACGAGTCACATGTCTTGTTTGAATGCAGGGTGTGTGAAATATTTAGAGAAAATGTGAATGCCATCAATAATGGTGAAGGAAGTGTGTCGTATGTAATGTCATGTACCGATGAAATGTCTGTAAGACAAGTCTCTCACTTTTTTTTTTTTTTTTTTTCTGTACAACGTTTTTTTTTTTGTTTTTTTTTTTTTTTTTTTTTTTTAAAGAAGATAAGTTGATACAAGTTGATAGAAGAGGAAGAAACTGAAGAGATGTGTGTTCATGCTGTGGAATGATGATTTTGAATGATAAAATTGAACTCTAGCAAATATTCCATAGGATTGACAAAGTTAATGGTTGGATGCTCGTAAAACGTTGATTAATAATGATTGAGGATCGCAGGTATTAACGAGAACTGATGACTGATCGGGGATCAAAGCGGCAAATAATATGTTAGTGAGCTTTTATTGATGATTGATTTCTGACAAATTACCAAAGTGAAGGATGACTGATGATAACTAATTGATCAATTATTTATTGAATGGTATGGTTGAGGATAGGATACGGGAGAGGATACGCGATTTAAGTCGAATTAACGAACATTGAGAGAATAAATAATGCAAATGATAATGATGACTGATTACCAATATTGATCACTGGCCTCTATAATTAGGGATTGATGATTGATTATGATCGACAGAATGTCAGTGGACAATTATTTTGACGGTCGAAAATGCTGAGGGCTTAACTGTTGGTGCGTGCTACTATTGATAATCCTGTTGAATAATTTTCAAGAATTTATTGTTGGCCTGCCTTCATTTGAATGTCGATGTGCGTGGGACTACGAACTGTGTGAACGGTATGTCCATTTTGCTATCCCCTTGAAATGAACATGTATATATGTTTATTCAATAAAATTTAAGTGTAAGTGTCAGTGTCAGTGTCAGTCTCTCTCTCTCTCTCCTCTCTCTCTCTCTCCTCTCTCTCCTCTCTCCTCCTCTCTCTCTCCTCTCTCTTCTTCTTCTTCTTCTTCTTCTTCTTCTTCTTCCTTCTTCTTCCCTGCGTTTACCAGGGTCCCGCACTGCTGTTAATATGTTCTAACAACTGTCCGAGCATTGTGTTGAGAAGGTTTCAGCAACACCCGTGGAAAGGAAATTAGAAAGCAAAGAAAATGGAAATTATAAGGCATATCATCTGGAGAGAAGAGAGAGAGAGAGAGAGAGAGAGAGAGAGAGAGAGAGGGCAGACAGACAGACAGACAGACAGACAGAGACATACATACATACATACAGACAGACAGACAGACAGACAGACAGACAGACAGACAGACAGACAGACAGACAAACAGATTTTTTTTTTTTCTCTGCAGCATTTTCATTGAACAGGGATTAACAAAGTTATAAATCTATCGTGAAAACACCAAAAAAAACGGAACACTTGGCGTCATAACTAACACACTTTCACTAAGACGTAGACATATGGCGGATAATATTTCAGGCAGATTCTATCATCATGCCCTTCCAAGAGGATGTACTTTTTTTTTAATCCACACAATCAATGTTGCCTAATGCTGGATTGCATATAACACATGTAGCACAAATGTAATGTTGTACTTTGACCAGCTACTGTCTTTGTGATTTACAGTTCTAAAAGATACGATATCTGCAAATTGTCAAAATCTTGTCTCTGACTCTCTCTCTCTCTCTCTCTCTCTCTCTCTCACTCTCACACTCCTCTCACACACACACACACACACACGACATACATATATATATATATATATATACTGTATGCAAACAACACACAACCACACACACACACACACATGCTCCCAGCTTTCTACCAGAATATTTGCAGGTACACCTAATTCTCTACGCTGGATGAATGGTTGCTGTAAGTTTTCTTCCTGCCTGTTCATACACTAACGGTTGCCATTTGAGAACGGGTGTGGCCACTGGGACCTGCCTTACACACATTTCTTGTAACTCCACTGTGACCGTCGTTAAAGATGGCTTTGTGTGTGAACTCCCCTCCCCATCCAGATCACTCCATCATCAGCATGCCTGTCATCTTTCCCGTCCCCCCAACAGCACGACCACATCGAATGCTCATCTTGAACTGTGTCCTATGCAGGCAACTGACTCACAAAACTGCTGGCATGTGATTCCAAAAAGCCGAATGCAGGGGGTTCTGAAGAAAACACGGAGACCTGGTACAGGGCGGCTTGCAGTATGTCCCAGGGACGGACACAGCCGTACTTCTACTGCGACACACTGGGCAGTTCGTGTCTTACAGTCTGCTGTGCGATTTTCGAAGGATTGCCCCAAAGGAACGTTACGCGAATACTTTTGTGAGCACCTCGATTGAACCGACAAACGCATGTTTTACTGCGGAAAGCGACAGGTTGTGTTCTTGTGTGTATGACGCTCTCTCTATCTCTCCTCTCTCTCTCTCTCTCCTCTTCTCGTCTGTGTATAGTGTACCACACCAACCTATCTATCTCTATCTCTATATATAATATTATAATATATATATCTATATATATAAGTCTAAACATTAGTGGGGGGGGAAAAACAAGTGACGGTTAACAATTCTTCCCATCATTTAGTAATGACTTGGCCAAAGATAGAATTGAGAGAAAAAAATTGAACATAGGAAGTAAACGGGGAAATGTATATCATAATGATGAAAACCCTTCACTGGCTGCATGAGGAAACTATCGCAATCCCTCTCGATGGCAGATCTATATGTATCGGCCTGCTGCCGAGGCCTTTTCGTCCGCTGGGATTGGACTTATCAGGGAGACACTGCTGATTGTGTCTGTGCTCTTGGCGTTAGATAGAGACACACACAGTCCATAATTCAGTGGTTGTTCCGACCGCCAAGGTTTCGAAAAAAAGGGGGGGGGAAATCCAACAGCACCCCCCAAGCAGCCAGCGAAAGGTAGTAGAATTAACAAAACGAAAGTGAGGAGAGGAAAAAGTTGTTGAAAACTAAAAACATACTACGCAAACAGTAATAAATATAAGGGACAATCTTTGAGCCTATTCTTGGGCTCCATTTTAAGGATGCAAGGGAATCAAAGATATGGAACAGCCTGAGTGGTCATTTCTGCTGTTCATACCCCAAGCAGATGTCAGCGGCTAAGAATTGTGCAGAACAACCTTTCCTACGTCTCTCCAAGAGATGCAATCACCCCTGATTGACCAAACAATATAATGCTGCACCATAAGTAGTGGAGACAAACACGTGCAGGTTTTAACACCTTCTTCCTCATTACAGTAATGACTGGCAAAGATTATATAAATATCTAATATATAGATATATATATATATCATATATCAAAATAAAAAGATATATCAAATCATATATCTATATCTCATCAATATCGATATCAATCTGTCCGCCTGTCTTTATCTCTGGTTCTCACATTCGTCCTCACCTAATCTGTCTATCTATCTACTCTATCTATCTCAATCTTATTCTATCTATCTATCTATCTATCTATCTATCTATTCTATCTGTCTGTCTGTCTGTCTGGTCTGTCTGCTAAAACATCTATACTAGAATGTGTGTCTATCTACCGATCGATTTATCAGTTCAGATCATCAGCAAGTACCTATCTATCTACCTACCAATCTATCTATCTATCTATCTATCTATCTATCTATCTTATCTATCTATCTATCTAATCTATCTATCCTCTATTGTGATCCATACCGTCCCCACCTTGTGCAACTATCCATAATCAATTGTTTACAAGACAATGGTAGTGCAGTGGTACTGGTTTTCTTTACCATTGGGGTTTTGTGATTGTCTGTGATAACATTAACTTTTATACACTGTTTAAACATTGTAACTTATCGTTTTAATATTTCGTGACCATCCTCACCCCTGACACACCACACACCACACGACACACGCACACACACACACCCACACACACAGCACACACACACCACTCAACACTCACACACCCTCCCACTAACACACACACACAACACCCACACACACACCACCACACAACACCACACACACACAACACACCACACACCAATCACACCAACACACAACACACCCTCGGACACACACACCCACCACACACACACACACACACCCACACCACACAACACACCACACACACCACACACACACACACACACCCACACACACCGACACAACACACACCACACACACACACTTTTAATCTTATTATTCACCTCGGGCGAGGCAGAGTGGTCAGATGATCTAGATTCAGACTAGAAAGGAAAGTACAACCGATCCTGGAACATTCTAGAAAGTACAAATGATTGGCTGGGTCATTCCCCTTCGTTTTTCTGAAGTTTTTGAGTTAGTGAAAATTAAACAATTATTGAGAAAAGAGAGTTCAGCAGAGAGAGAGAGACTAGAGAGAGAGAGAGAGAGAGAGAAGAGAGAGAGAGAGAGAGAGAGAGAGTAGAGAGAGAGAGACCGTGTAAGGTATTTGTTTTGTGTGTGTTTGGTTGTGTGTGTGTGTGTGTGTGTGTTTGTGTGTGGTGTGTTTTGTGTTTGTGTGTGTGTGTGTGTGTGTGTGTGTGTGTGTGTGTGTCTAAACTAAATGTGTGTGGTGTGGTTGTGTGTGGGTGTTAAATCACGGCAACGGTCATTGAGCTTGATTTTGTGAGTCACCTACTCAAGGACTTTGAAGTTGGTACCAGACCTGATGTTTTTCTCGGGTGAACTCAGTTCAACGAGATGTCAGAACCATTTCTTACATATAAATCATTGCAGGCAGCGCATTACCCCCACTGAAGTATCCAGTACAAAAGTTAGATTTTCGTCTTAGTCGTATCAATCTGTTTTCTAACCTGGCTTCTAGATCCTAGGTTTGAACCCATTAAGGTAAAGAGGAAGACCATGTATTGCAATGCTTGCGGCTATACCAGAAAGCGAGAAGAGGTGGAAAGTAAACACCGAAAAAAAAAAACGAGGAATCTGTAGATCAGACTGTCCCATTGCAAACTGTCCATAATTTCAAGCTGCAATTTGGTGTTGCCATAAATTCCATGCGTATTTTTTGTGTTAGACTTATAATTTCAAACTGCAATGTTGGTGGTTCCATATTTCCCATGCGTATTTTTGTGTTAGACTTATAATTTCAAAACTGCAATGTTGGTGTTCCATATTCCATTCCATGCGTATTTTTTTGTGTTAGACTTCCCTCTATTCTGATTTCACAAGGTGAGGGTGACTGCAGGGGGACATTTAAACAAACTCAAAATAAAAATTACGCTTCCCGCCGAACCGAAGAAAAGAAAACAAACTACAAGACAAACACTCACACGCCTTTTGACCACTTTGGTCTTCTTCCGTCATGCTAGCCAAACCACACTCAAAGCAATAAAGAACGATCACTCACTTCTCTTTCATCCATCTCTGTGCTTATCATCCATCCCATTCATCACTCCATTGTGTGCCCAGTTTCAGGAGATAAGTGTTTCGTTCTTCGGTATTCATCGTCGTCTGAATGTTTGTTTGTCTTTGCCTAAAGAACGACCAAATAGGTCGAAAACGCGTCGTAATTTGTGTGTTGATATGTTTGTTCTTCTTTCATTCAGCAGAATTTATATTTTCAAATTCAGTTAGCCCCCTGTACCCTGTGTTAAGTGAAGAAGGGCAGGTATCACCGCTTTTTCTACTGTAGTTCCTAACAGTAACTGCTTCTCACTTGCGCATCGAGATAGATTAATCGTGTAAGGCTTTTTGCACTAAATGCCACAATGACGTGTCCTGGTTCCTCAGCATTTCGTATATTTGGTCGTTCTTTATTCTGACGAAATCATTAAGCCTATACTTACAAAGCATTAGTATAGACTTACTGAATTCACGAAGAAATCTTCTTTCAACACACAGAGCAGAACAGTCTGATGATTTCTCCTCTCATAACATAGTATTCCTGCGCCCGTACCATGTATGTTTCCAAACAGTTTTGTCGATTCTACAGTAAACTGATTGACAGACTACTGAACATTTGTGTTCATCTGATTTATTGGCTATCATTTCAGACACAACGTATTCCAATTCATGTGCTTTTGTCTCAATATTTGCGTAATGAAATATCGGCTTTTGTTTTTCTTTTTCACAGTTGTACTGACAATGGCAGTGGTGTGGGTGTTACCTAAATCCTTAATGTAATGTGGTCTTTACAACTCCGCCTGATTTTTGCCAGGAGTTTTGAAGAATTCAGATAGCTGGCACAAAACCTGAGGTTTTTCAAGGACTTATCAAATTTGATCTGTTTACCAAATAACAGGGTTTTAGATGCTTGACCAGAGGATAGCTGAGTTGTTTTCTTGCTTTCTTCCTTTTACAAGACTACTATCTATCTATCTATCTATCTTATCATCTATCTATCTATCTATCTACTCCTGTGGTGTGTTGTGTGTGTGTGTGTGTGTGTGTGTGTGTGTGTGTGTGTGTGGTGTGTGTGTGTGTGTATGTGGTGCTTGCGTGCGTGCGTGGTGTGTGTGTGTCGTGCTTGTGTGTGTGTGTGGTGTGTGCGTGTGCGTGTGGCGTGCGTGCGTGCGTGCATGCGTGCGTGTGTGTGTTGTGTGTGTGTGGTGTGTGTGTGCGTGTGTGTCGTGTGTGTGGTGTGTGTGTCTGTGTGTTGTGTTTCTGTCTTGTGTGCGTATGTGTGCGACTACTTGTTGAAATCAGTTTTTTAGCTCTTTTTTGTTCAGTGTGTAGATTGGGGTAAACGGTGTGATGGAATCAGAGACTGCATGTGACAAACCATCGATGAAGAAGAATGTTTACACGGTCGAGGTATACAGTTGGGTGAACTAAGCTCCCCCAGCTGTGGTCAACTCTTGACAGACCTGGAGGGTTCTCTGTCACTGCTCTACCAGAGACAACACAGCAGTGCCCAGACACTCATTTTCCAGTGTTATTGATACGGCTATTTGTCTCCCTGTATATGTCAGGTGTAATGACATGATCGACTGTCCAGGTCATGAGGACGAGGCTGACTGTGAGAATTTCAAGACGTGGCCCAGGGTTCTATCGATGTCGTGACAGTTTCATAAAACAATCTGTTTGCACGTGAATCATTTGTGTACGGGCTGCGACAATGTCCTCTGCATGATTGACGAACTGATATGCGACCTCACTTGTCCAGCAATCCTGTGTTTGTTACGGTCTTGCCTTCTCCTGCAACCCACACATTCTCTGCCAAATCTTTCCCACAGATACGCTTCCTGGAAGTCCCAAGGAGTGGATTATCTGTAAGTGACATCATTCACAATTCTATGTCTGGTTCCGGTCCATCTCGGCGTGCAGGCATGTGGATGGAAGACCTCTAGACAAAGTTGGTTTTTAAACCGAATCTCCACGTTTTGGATCTTGCTATGATCTACTTCATTCTGTCAACTTTATGCACTTTGTAGAATGCGTCGACGTTCGAGTCTTTAAATATGGCAGGTAATCCTATATGGCTGATGGTTTTTCTGGTGCCCCTTCTACATTATGGTTCACTAAAGGAAGAGGACCGTGCCTGCGTCTTCATATGTGTCCCACGTCCAAGCTAATTCTCTGAACATGAGCATGACCTGTCAACTCTAATCTTATGGCCAAACTTGCAAGTGTTAGACGTAACATGGAGCAAAGTAAGAAGTACTTTGGGGACAAGGGTTATTTCATAAATCTTCATTTTTCAGTTTACAGAGTAGCCCTATAACTGATTTTCATCCACTTGTCATGAAACCCATGGCAACCTCAGGTACGTTGCTGCAGATGACATGAAATTGTGTTGTCCTGGTCGTTTAACCAGACAATTTCCGAGGTGATGATTTTGGGGCGCCGTCTGATGCTATCTCGTCCTGGTGATGGCTTGCTGAAGTCTAGTGTTTTCCGTTATGCTCTTACACTGTTTTGCTGTGCTGGCTGGTCTGGAAACGTTGGCGGGATTGTCTATCATACATGGTTTTTTATTAAGAACAGTGAGACTTCTTTCGTAATATTTGTTCTTCATCTGTGCGCTTCGGATTTCTTGATGGGGATTGTATTCAATCTTCATTAGCGCTGCAGACTGGCATTTTATGGCAACGGCTTTATGTACCTTTACATTGGAATGATACTGGGCGTGGAGGGTAGCGTCGCTTGCAGATTTGCAGGTTTCTTTTTATTCTTATCATGTGAAGTATCAGCATTTCTGATCTGGTTGATCACTTTGGATCGCTTCCTGGTGCTCCGATTTCCCTGCAGTCAGATCCACTTTGGGGCCAAATCAACTCACATAGCCTGCGCCATCGTGTGGACACTGGGACTCACCCTGGCGTCGGTACCCCTCTGCTCCCTGTGACCTCACCTGGAGTTTTTTTCCAGCAGACAGGTCTTTGCTTTCCACTGCCTGTCACCGAACAGCTGACTTTCCTGGTCACGTTTACTCCTTCAGTATCATGATCGTCTGTAACTTCATCCTCTTCAGCACGGTTGGGCGTGGGTCCAGTTTCCCTTATTTACTGGTCAGTAAGAGCAGCACTAAATCTAGTCAGTTACCAAAGCTGCGAGGCTTGGGCCTGACAGTGTGCAATTCACAAGAAGCAACTAAATCGCCAGGCGCCTCCTCCTCCCCTTGCAGTGTCTGATTTTCTGTGCTGGTTTCCTGTGGTCTGTGTGGGGTTCTGACTGCCAGTGGCGTCGTCATTCCAGAGAATGTCAACGTTGGAATGGCCATTTTTGTGTTGCCGCTCAATTCAGCACTAAATCCGTTTCCTGTATACTTTGAACATAATGCTGGAGAAACGGCGGACTTCACACATCACCTCCGTCTTCAAAAAATTGTTACGGGGACTTCAAAAGAGGTGACCCTCAACGCACATCACACATATTAATGTCCATAGTATCGAGCCACTTATTTCAACACGTATTCAATGAAAATGACTGCTTTATGACTG
>JADBJO010001633.1:0-77500 GCA_016801955.1 Conus betulinus
ACAAAAACAACAACGTAAAAAACAGACTACAGCGTTGCTTAAAAGAAGGCAAACACATAAACAAGCACACCGATCATATGCCGAGGTGGCGCTTACTTTCTTACACAATACTAACAGACGGTTGAATTCTCCTGACACGTGTTTCTTCAGACGTCGTAATTATCCCACACAAAAATCTCCCCAGATGATTGAGACAGGACCGCCGGTGGTAGGTGTAACCAATAACGCTAAAACTTTGAATTTGGTGTGATCTTTATTTCCTAGCATTTGAAGCGCGTTCTACGCATTAAGACTCGCGGCATCCTTTGCTACTGAAGCTCGGTATCAAGGCATTCAAGGCATATTGTAACCAGTGCTGGAGTGGCCCGGAGAGTAGGACATGACCATGCACTATTGTTTTTAAGTTTACTTGAAATGGACAGTCTTTATTTACAGGGAGAGAGTGAGGGGAGGGACAGACAGAGAGAGAGAGAGAAAGTATTGCTGCCCTATTCTGTCGTGAAAGGTATTCCTCGTCTCAGACCTGGAACAGGTTTACAAACAGAAATAATACAAATGAGGAAAGAGGGAGAAAACCAGAAGAGTCTGAAACCCTTTGGAGAGTTACACTGAAGACAGGGAGTCCTCAGCTTCCCAGACAGAAGGTGTCGGTTTGCTATGAACAAGGCTTGAATTTTCTTTCGTCTTTTTCCCACGAAGTTCAGAATGGGATGACGTCACATCCAGCTGATATATCAAGACGGGATCTACCCTTCAGTGTGGTCCAACACCATCATCACAAAACGTTACTAAAGCGCTCCATAATCCATGTCAGTGGTCTGCATTATAAGGTGCAGCTAAATCACAATAATACCAAACAGCTTATGCACACACACACACACACACACACACACACACACACACACACACACACACACACACACACACACACACACACACACACACACACACACACACACACACACACACACACTCTCTCTCTCTCTCTCTCTCTCTCTCTCTCTCTCTCTCTCTCTCTCTCTCTCTCTCTCTCTCTCGATCGATCGATCGATCGATCACTTCACTCATTTTTCTATGGATTTTTTGTCAGTGCCCTCACTCACAGTCTATAAAATAGAAGTCAGGCCTTAACTCACTCACCCTAGACCCTATCACTGCGCCAGCTGGGATTTCCCAAAGGGTCCCATTCCATTCATTTGAATTAATCTGTCAGCCTGGAACCACCCTGCATGATGTAGCTCGGTGCACACGTAATAAAAAGAGAGGGGGGGGGGGGGGGGGGGGGGCATTCAAAAGGCAATACAAATTCTGACAACGATATTGGTTCTTCTATCAACACGTAAACTTTCGCACCGCTTCGGCATTCGAATCCCTGTTCTGTAGTCTGTTCGGCGGATGTTCTTTCCATTGACGGTGGGAAGAAAGGAGAAGACAACTCAAATACACCCACACTACCAGCACGGTTTATCGATGTATACGTATATATGTATGTACACACACACACACACACACACACACACACACACACACACAGAAGTAAGGTTTATGTTAATGTTAGCTTAGGTTCGGGTCAGATCATTTATACACTGTCAGTCAGGGTTAGCTTTGTTCGGATATGATCATTGATACGGTTGGGATTAGGTTAGAAATAGTTTTGGTTCGAATCGGATCATTCATACAGTTGGGGCTAGGTTAGAATCAGGTTTGGTTCGGATGAGCATTGGGTTAAGGTAAAGGCCTGCGCGAGAATCGTACCTTCCAGAGTTGGAGAGTCTCCTATCCGAGTTTCCATCTCTAATGCATAGACACGCTGCCAAGCCAGTGAACTGATTCCCTCTGAGGGAGCTGCAACGGGAAAAGTAAGTGCTGACGAAGACAGGAAGGAGGAGGAGGAGGAAGGGAAAGGGGAACAGACAGACAGACAGAGAGAGAGAGAGAGAGAGAGAGAAGGGTTGGTTTAGTTGGCGTCATTGCGCGGTTGTCTTCCGGACACGAACTCAACGCCTGCGTTAACTGGAGTGTTTTTGCCTTGTTTTTCTTTTGTTGGGGAGCGGATGAGAATCAATTCTTTCACGGCTACTCATCCCCGTTACACGCAGCATTTCCCTTATGTTCCCTGCCTTGTTTGTGACGGTTTCTTTTGCGGCAACATATCCCATTTACACACAGCGTTTGGTGCTTCATGTAAAACAGTTTTTTCACGAGAACGTATCCCCGTTACGCACAGCATTTGGTGCTGATCTTCTCAGCATTGTGCGAGAGGGCTCTTTTACTGCAACCTATCCGGTTAAATGCAGCATTTGATGCTGATATTCCCTACCTCGTGTAAGACAGATCCTCCACGGCAACATATCCTAGTAACACATAGCATTCCATGCTGTTCCACGCCTTGTTTGAGACGGATCTTCCACGACAGCATATCCCAGTTATATACAGCATTTCCATGCTGTTTCCTGCCACGTGCGAGACGGATCTTCCACGGCAACATATCCTAGTATCACATAGCATTCCATGCTGTTCCCCGCCGTATGTAAGACGTATCTTCCACTGCAACATATCCCAGTTACATACAGTATTTCATGCTGTTTCCTGCCTCGTGTGAGACGGATCTTCCACGGCAACATATCCCAGTTACATACAGTATTTCATGCTGTTTCCTGCCTCGTGTGAGACGGATCTTCCACGGCAACATATCCCAGTTACATACAGTATTTCATGCTGTTTCCTGCCTCGTGTGAGACGTATCTTCCACTGCAACATATCCCAGTTACATACAGTATTTCATGCTGTTTCCTGCCACGTATGAGACGGATCTTCCACGGCAACATATCCCAGTTACATACAGTATTTCATGCTGTTTCCTGCCTCGTGTGAGACGGATCTTCCACGGCAACATTTCTCGGTTATACATAGCATTCCATGCTGTTTCCTGTCTCGTGTAAGACGGATCTTCCGCGGCAACATATCCCAGTAACACATAGCATTTCATGCTGTTTCCGGCCTCGTCTATGACAGCTCTCTCCACGGCAACATATCCCAGTTACACAAAGCATTTCATGCTGTTTCCTGCCTCGTGTGAGACGGATCTTCCCTGGCGACGTATCCCAGTTACACACAGCATTTGGTGTTGAAGTTCTGCGCCTCGTGTGAAATGGCTTTTTCAGTGCAATATATCCCAGTTATACATAGCGTTTGTTTCTGGTGTTCCCTGTTTTGTATGAGATGGCTTTTTCAGTGCATTGTATTGCTTTTATATACACAGATTGTGGCATTTAAGCTCACTAGCAGTTTTTTTTTCATAGGCAAATTATTTTGCGTTGAATTTCATTGGGTTATTTGTTTAAAAAAAAAAGTTAATCTTTTTGCGCGTTTATACACTCACGCTGTTTCCTTTGAAACTGAAATACTTCCGTTCATGCTATGGGCCACTTTTGACTGCTAATAAAAGAGTGGTGTTGACCTCATTAGCTGCATGTTTCACTGACCCAAACAAGCTGATAGTTTGTTTCCTCAGTCAGGCCTCCTTGTGTCGAGCTAGTGCACTATGTCATTAAAGTCTTGCACTGAGAGAGACAAAGATAGTAGGAGACAGAGACAAAGAGAAGGAAGAAACGAACAGGACAACAGTTAGGTGTGAGCATAGGGGACGAGACAGCAGGCTCCCCACTTAAAGCTCCATGGATCTGTATCGCGAATCATATCCATGACATCATGAATATGAAGACAGTAATGGCACCGCGTGAAGGCCAATAGAAATCCGAGTTCAAGTCTCGATCTGGGTCGAAAACTAAACGGGCAGACCAAACCAAATGAAGAGCGAACAAAACAAAAACTGTCAACTTGACTTGTTCTATGTGTACACCGTTCGTTCCGACAGGTGAAAGAGAATATTCAAAAGCTCACACGTACACTTGTTGATATAGGACGTTTTTTTCTTTATACGGGAATGAAAAGTTTCTGAGTTCACTAACACAGTAGTGTGTTTTGTGTGTGTGTGTGTGTGTGTGTGTGTGTGTGTGTGTGTGTGTGTGTGTGTGTGTGTGTGCTGTTTTGTTTTGTTTTTTACTGCGACCTAGAGGGGCTTTTCAGAAAAGGCAGACCTGTGCCAGGGCAGCAGGGTTCCGGAATCGAAACCAAAAGTTAGAGCACACACACACACACACACACACACACACACACACACACACACACACAGTATGAGTGTGAGTGTGTGTGTGTGTGTGTGTGTGCGCGCGCGCGCCGCGCGTGCATATGTATGTGTGTGTAAATGGGAGAGTGGTGGGTGGGTGTCCGCGGGGTGCTTGCATTTTTTTTTGCGCGTATGTTTACTTTTTATGTGTAACTTAGCTGACAGTCATACATGATATCATCTCTTTTGGGCAGTTGTAACAAACGGAAGGGGTCAGGGTCGGTTCAAAAGGTGTCGGGGACTCACTGTGAAGTAAACCTCACAACGGAATTCTCCACTTTGCAGGTGAGGAACCAAGAAACGACCACGTCATCGAACCCAGCTCAGGGGCAACAACTTCCTTCCGCAGCGTGCCGTTGATGGCCGGGATGTCAGTGATTGTCGCCCTTGCACTGCTGAGGTGATCGCAGACGGGCTGAAATCCGTCAACTCCGCACCGCACGGCGCTCCTACACACTAACTTTCTAGTCTGATCATGTAGTTTGCAGTCACATTTGTGAGAAGAAAATCAGTTGTTGAAGTCGAACTGGGGCAAGTGTAGGGGCGCAACAGTAAGGAGATATTTCTATGCCAGGAAAAAGCAGAGCGGATTCCGTGTGTGTGTGTGTGAAACAGTCCAACTTCTTGGTGGTGGATACCATTTCTCATAAGCTGCATGACAACGACTTGAGTTGTCACAATTCTCGAGCACAGTTTGAATAAGGCTCAATTTCTTATCGCCTATGAATGACATTCCAAGAGCCTGTGTGTGTGTATAACGACGTAACTCCAGTACGTGGCCTCTTTGGTGCCCCTGGGTATAAACAACACGAACAAATCAGTGAATGAATGAACGTCTGATAACAGTGGTGTGTACAGTGTAGCATAGTTTTCTGATATCGTCACGGACCAAACAGAACTGACGTCACAGGTGCAGAGTGACGTCAGCTAGAACCCGCGTGGGGGTTGTTTTGGGATCGAGCATGAATGGTGGAATGTTTTGTCGGACAGGCTGCACGTCAAGCAGATCCTGTGTGTAGGCCTATAACGTGAACTGAGGAACGGAGTGCTTTACACTGCCAGTCAACAACAAAAGCAGTCTGGCAGAGAAGAGGTGGCAAGCAGACAGAAATCGTCACCAGGGGAGTGGCCTCTTAATGGTCTCCGGCCATTTGCACGTCACAGACGGCTGGATGCATCAGCGGGCACGTGACTCAAAATTTCCTACATAACATGGGTCACTGGGGGTCAAGTGTGACGACTGGTGGTGTCAGGGACACTGTGGCCGACGGCTTTCAGACAAGTGTCATTGTAGGTCGGATGTCACAGACAGCTGCTTGGGTCAGTGGACAAGTAGCCCGTAGTACCTGTGCAGACATGTGTCATTGTGGGTCAGGTGTGTCACAGACATGTGTCATTGTGGGTCATATGTGTCACAGACATGTGTCATTGTAGGTCAGGTGTGTCACAGACATGTGTCATTGTAGGTCAGGTGTGTCACTGACACGTCATCGTAGGTCAGGTGTGTCACAGGCATGTGTCATTGTAGGTCAGGTGTCTCAGAGACGGTTGGTTGTGTCAGTGGACAAGTAGCCCACAGTTCCTGCAGACACGTGTCATTGCAAATCAGCTGTGTCACAAACATGTCATTGTAGGTCACAGACATGTTATTGTGTGTCACAGACAGCTGGTTACAACAGAGGACAAGTATCACATAGTTCCTACAGACATGGATCTTTGTGGTTCAGATGTGTCACAGATACAGGTCATTGTAGGTCAGGTGTGTCACACACAGCTGGTTGTGTCAGAGGACGAGTAGCCTGTAGTTCCTTGGCTTATGCTCTCTTCAGTTGTTTTTATTTCAAACATTCTGCTGAAGCAGTGTGTTGTCTTGAAGATGGCAACTAACACAACTACCTGTATCTCAGATGGCTGAAGTAACAGGAGAAGGGGAGGGGGGATAAGGAGGAGTTCAGGGGCTGAGGGGTTGCAGATTCTGTTGCATGTAATGTCATGGAAATGGATTCCTCAGACGGCCGAGAACTCTGTGTGTGTGCGTGTAGATTTAGCTGTGTGTAGTGTCTCAGAGATGGACATAGACATAAAGGTCTGATCTACAGAATGAGAGGCCCGTAGTCAAATAGCTAGAGCGTTTACCTGTGGAGTGGACGGGTGGCAGGCTAGAACCTCGCGTGGGGTCGGATTTAGACGGCTTGAAAACTCTCTCTTGTCCTCAGGCCAAGAAAGGTTAAAGCGGTGGTAAGGGAAGGGTGGGCGCCGCGCTCCACAGTGCCGTGCCCCAGACATGTGCTTCAAAAAAGTCCACTGTCCCTAGGGCCATTAGGTTGTTGGATTTTCACCTTTTTGAACCACAGATTTGTGCGGGGAAAGGGGGAATGGAAGTGATATGGACACTGGTTGTTCATGTGAATGTTCCTCAACTTCCCGTGTGCGATGGTAATGTTGCATACCTACATATACATCTGTGTGAAATCGATGGTAGCACACATGACAGTCTGACTTTAGCCGAGTATACGGACAATGGTACAACAGTCAAGAGATGGCGTGCAGACGTTTAGTGTAGTTGTTCCACGATGACTCACACTGATTTTTTTTGTGTGTGCGTGTGTGTGTCCGCTTCTTTACCGCTACAGTCCTATATAGCAATGTTGATGAGAGTGTTCAGTGATCAAAACTTGTGACTGTTTCAGAATTGTAGGCTTTTTTTGTGTCTGAAGATGTTCGTGTGTACATAAAAAATATGTCAGGGCTTGTCTCTGAATATAGCCAACAGCGGTTGTCTCTAATCACCGAAACAGACTGCTTTTGAGCGCTGGTGAGCGAACGACACAAATCGAACTTGTTTGTTTCACTACTCTGTGCCCAGCGCGGACCTTAGCATTGTGAGTGAGTATTTCGGTGAACACTCCTGGCACCAGTACAAGGCGTCCTGTCCCAGACTTCAACATTCGGCTTCACAAGGAACGCAGAACCTTGGAGACTGGTGTGCCCGTGCGCATGTAGCGCCGGGGTTTTGGTTGTTAAAACACCATCGAACGATACACAGGACGCCCGTGACTTTTAACTATAGCTAGATTAGCTCAGACTATGTTGGAAGTATAAAGCAGGGTTCTGGTAGAAACGAGGTTTGCGAGTTGAGCCGCTCCTGTCTGGGGAAGGATTGCCGGACCCTCACCCGGGTGCGGACCAGCGTTGCGCATGCTGTGGGAAGTGGACTTGGACACAGTTTTGGCCATGTGGTGGGAGCGGTAGGTGGCGCTGATGGCAAGTCGGCAGAGCCTGTTCCAGATCACCCTGGAAGCGTTCCCCTACTGTTGGAGATCGTCGACACGTGACCGTGCTCTTTGTTTTCCTGTTGATGTGGTTCTGTTAACACGACCATGTCCTTTGTTTTCCTGTTGATGTGGTTCTGTCAACACATTACAATGTCCTTTGTTTTCCTGTTGACGTGGCTTTGTCAACACATAACCATGCCCTTTGTTTTCCTGTTGATGTCTTTCTGTCACCACATGAGAGTTTCTTTTTTTTCCTGCTGATGTGGTTCTGTCAGCACATGACCTTGTTCTTTGTTTTCCTGCTGATGTAGTTCCGTCAACACGTGACTGTGTTCTTTGTATGATTTTTCTGCCGATATAGTTCTTTCAACTCATGACTTTGTTCTTTGTTTTCCTTCTGATGTAGTTCGTCAACACGTGACTGTGTTCTTGTTTTCTGCGAATATAGTTCTTTCAACACATGACCTTGTTTGTTTTCCTGTTCATGTGGTTGTCTTAACACATGACAGTGTTCTTTGCTTTCTTGCTGATGTGGTTCTATCAACTCATGATAGCGCTCTTTGTTTTCCTGTTGATATGGTTCTGTCAACACATGACCATGCTCTTTGTTTTTCTGTTTGACATGGCTTTGTCAACGTATGACAATGCTCTTTGTTTTCCTGTTGATGTGGTTCTGTCAACACATTACCATGCTCTTTGTTTTTTCTGTTGACATGGCTTTGTCAACATATGACCGTGTCCTTTGTTTTCCTGTTGATGTGTTCTGTCAACAAGACCATGTCCTTTGTTTTCCTGTTGATGTGGTTCTGTCAACACATGACCATGCTCATTGTTTTTCTGTTGGCATGGCTTTGTCAACATATGACCGTGTCCTTTTTGTTTTCCTGTTGATGTGGTTCTGTCAACAAGACCATGTCCTTTGTTTTCCTGTTGATGTTCTGTCAACAAGACCATGTCCTTTGTTTTCCTGTTGATGTGGTTCTGTCAATACATGACCATGCTCGTTGTGTTTCCTGTTGATGTGGTTCTGCAAAGAGTGGATTTTCTTCCTTTAAATGAACCCAGATGTCGGAAAATGTGTGGATTATTTCATGTTGGTGAACTTGTTAACAGTGTTGAAATGTTCAAAGAATTACTTTCTCGTTTTTTTTTTTTGTTTTTTTTTTCATAACAACTGAGACGTTGTAATTGACATTGCCTGTTTGCTGTGTACTCGAGCACCATTGTAATTGTACCCCCCCCCCCCCCCCCCCCCCCCCCCCATGACTCGTCTTTTGCTGAACACGGAAATGACAGGGCAGTAGTACAGAGTGAGACACAATGCTAAGGCTCGGCTATCAGCGTAGGCCTGCTAAAAGATAATGCCAGTAGATGTAGTACACGACAAGACACAGTGCTATGGCTCGGCAGTCAGTGTAGGCCTGTTAAAAATGATACCAGTGGATGGGGGGAAATGGGTCTGCCGCAATTTTTTCAGCTAATCATGCGTAATTATCTTAACCCCCGAGTCAGCTTAAGCTAACGAGAGATGAACAAGTGGACCCAGTAGAAAACACATCATGCACAATTAGCTTAACCACTCTCTCACTTAACTCACGCGCGCGCTCGCACACCACACAGAATCACACACACACACACACACACACACACACACACACACACACACACACACACACACACACACATTGGCATATCATCTATCAAACCTCTAATCCCTAATTTCTCTATTTCCTAGCGTGTGTCCTCTCGACCATGTCAAGACATCTAAGCCATTTCTTTCCGCCTAACGCTCTCTTGATCCTAGACCTATATTTTCCCGGAGCCATATCATAAGTCGCACATTACTATGTTCATTGACCGTGTCATACATTGCCGTGTTTCTTGAATTCAGTCAAAACAGAAATTAACAAGCAAAAAGATGGCGCTGCAAGATAACTCCTTTTCAGCACAATACGAAACATAACTTCAGCACCCGATTGTCATTTAAGGAGCATTGTTGTGTGTATCTTTGTAAGTCTGTTACTGGTCACATCTGAAGAAGTCGACAGTACCTTTTCACTGTTTGGTATTGTGTATAAGGTTAGCGTTACTGTGCACCTGGTTGTGTGTGTTGTGTGTGTGTGTGTGTGTGTGTGTGTGTGTGTGTGTGTGTGTGTGTGTGTGTGTGTGTGTGTGTGTGTGTGTGTGTGTGTGTGTGTGTGTGTGTGTGTGTGTGTGTGTGTGTGTGTGTGTGTGTGTGTGTGTGTGTGTGTGTGTGTGTGTGTTGCATTTCGGCTGGTTTTCAGCAACGCTGCAGCCTGTTTTTGTCTCCTTGTACGAATCCACTTCCTTGTACTCGCATCATCCATCGCCGTGTTCTTAAATTCATTGTCTGTATCCCATGTCATCCATCGCTGTGCCCTTGGATACAGTGTCATGTGTCCATGTCATCCATAACTCTGTCCTCAGATTCAGTGTCATGTATCAGTGTCATCCATACCCCTGTCCCCTTATTCAGTGTCATGTATCCGTGCCATCCATGTCCTCGGATTCAGTGTCATGTATCCAAGCACTCCATTGCCATGTTCTTGAATTCACTGTCATGTGTCCATGACATCCATTGCCATGCTCATGAATTCACTGTCATGTGTCCATGACATCCATTGCCATGTTCTGAATTCACTGTCATGTGTCCATGACATCCATTGCCATGTTCTTGAATTCACTGTCATGTGTCCATGACATCTGTGCATTGTTCTTGAATTCACTGTCATGCGTCCATGACATCTATTGCCTTGTTCTTGAATTCACTATCATGCGTCCATGTCATCCATTGCCGTGTCCTTGGATCCAGTGTCATGTGTTTTATGTCATCCACTTCTGCGTTCTTGAATTCACTTCCATGCATCCATTTTTTCCATTGCAGTGTCCTTGAATTCACTGTCACGTATTCGTTTCTGTGTTCTTGGAGTCACTGTCATCCATCCATTTCATCCATTTCCGAGTCCATGGATTCACTGTCATGCGTCCATGTTATCCATTGCCGTGTCCTTGAATTCGCTGTCATGTATTCATTTCCGTATTCTTGGATTCACTGTCAAGTACCCTGATGTGCCGCTTTGCGGCCGTCTCATGTATCCATGTCATAAAACAACTAACTAGCTGTGGTCTCTGACTGCTTAACCAATGACGATAATCTATGTGTTCGCTGACAATCCTGTACCATGAGCTGTAAGGACGCCATGCCTTTTTATCTGCCGCCGTGGTTTGGGGACTGTTTGTGACCAACGATTCTTCTTCATCGCCGATAGGTTGTTTGAGCTTTATGTTGCACTGACTGGCAAAACACTTGGCCGTAAAAGGTGAGGTTTACGTCCCGGAAAAGGGCTACCCTTTCCTTTGGCTTGATGACAAAAACCCTTACCTCCAGTCCTTCACCCCTTCCGTTCCTCCATCATCAATGTCTCCATTTCCTGTTTTCCCTTGTCTCCAGTCCCCGTGTTTTCTGGGTTACGTTTCTCGTGGTCGATCTGGTGGGAGGGGGCGAAGGGTGGGGTCGTCTGCACTATGTCCGTGTTGGTTGCCGTTTGGTCTGGTCTGTAATTGGAGGCGTTGTGTCAAGGAGTGTTAGCTGATGTCTGGTCTGTAACTGGAGGCACCATGTGAAGTCTGGAAGAGTAGGCCTACTTTGTCTGCAGTATGGCACTGTGGGCTGGTGTGTCTTGAACACCGTTATCAGGATGAGGTGTTGTCTTACTCTTTGCTGTCACGCTGATTTTGTGCCGTGCAGGGTGGTTTTACGTGGTCACATTCCCCAGACATTCTTCAAGAGTTTTACATGATTAGTGCCCACACTTCTGTTTTTTTCTACGCCAACCAAGACAACAAAAAAGGACGATACTCAACATTATGTCGCAAGTTAGACCAACATTGGGGGGGGGGGGGGGGGGGGGTTTTTTTTCCTCATAGAGACAGGAACCTGATAAAAGACGGGAAAAACAGAGAGTACAAAAAGAAGAAAAAGGACGATTAATGGATTGCTGTCAATTTGATTTAGAACAGTTTTTGGGAAACAAAAATTGTCTCAATCAAATCATCTTGCAGACCTTTCAGATATACTGTCACTGAAATTTATTTCTAAATATAAACTTCAATATTTCGGTGACATCACTCATATATATATATATATAAATATACATATAAATAATAGCGTATAAGTGTGTGGAATAACTTCAATATTTCGGTGACATCACTCATATATATGTATACAAACAATATTGTGAAAATAAAAGCGGTACCTGAAGTGTGTGGAGCTAAGTCTGACAGTTATCGCCCTTTAAACTAAGTCGTCTTTAAATGTTTGTAGAAGGCGCTTCTCTGTAAAACGCCACTGTGACCTAGTTTCAACTCGATATATGTTCATTTCTTTGGGTTTATTTGAATGTGTGTACAGCTTTGCAAATCTGTGTGTATATGTTGTTACCTATGGATGAGTGTATGGGCCGTCGATGCCTGCCATTGAATGGTTTGGGACAGCATTGTCAATACGAATCTGGTGTAGATGGCGTTTTTTTGCTGTTCTGTGTAATCATGGTCTGTATGACGCCATGGTGCATACAAAATACTTCTTGTTACTCTTCTACAAACCTTGACCTCCTCCCCACCCCCTCGCTGCCACCCCTTTCTTCTACAAGTTTCTTTTTTCGAGTTGTTGACATAATTATGTTATTCTCTCCAAGTGTGATCATTTCATTATGATGAGTATTGTGATGACTACTTTATCTATGTTCCATTTTCTTTCTCTTTCTCCTCCTCTTCCTTCTCCTTTTCCTTCGCCACACTCTTCTTCTCTTTCTCCTATCCCTGCTACTCCTCCTCCGCTTTCTTCCCTCTTTTTTCCTTCCTTTTTCTTCTGTTTTCACTTGTTACAGTTCTCTTCTTTTTTTCCCATTCAGCTACATTTTTTTTCTTGTTATTTTATCTCGTTGCACGAGCATTCTCCTTCCTTACTCCGCTTTCCTCATTGTATAGATCTTCAACAAAATTATGAGGGAATTATAATGGAATGAGCAGTATTACTTTCACAACAAAATGGTGAAATCCAGAGCACGTTTTTTGTATTACAGGACAGTGCACGTGTATTTCATTCCTTTCTGTACAGTATAGTCTTCATTGATTTGATTGATGCTCTACCTTTGGTCACAGTGCACCGGAGAACGTCAGTTTACGTCATGAGTCGAGTGGCTTAGCTTTGAGTTGTCTTCATCGAGCCGTTGAATGTGGATGATTACATGTTCATGGGACTGTCTAACCGTCTCTGCAACCTTTCTGTTGGTTGGTATTCGGATTTTTCTGTCACTTATTTGACATCATTGTTGACACAGCCAGCCATGTTTAAAGAATGAACTTACGGTGTGATGTGCGTTGTTTGTTTTTTTTTTTTTTGTTTGTTTGTTTGTTTTTGGTTGCATTTGACATCATTGTTCACAGCCAGCCATGTTTAATGAATGAACTTACTGTGATGTGCGTTGTTTGTTTTGTTTGTTTTTTTTGTTTGTTTTTGTTTCTGTTGCTGTACACTCTAAGTTGATTTTACAGTCTTAGTGATGATCTTCGTGTTTCTGTATCATTGTAGGGAAATAATATAGAACATGTTGAAAATGATTCAGATCAAACTACAGTGTGTGTGTGTGTGTGTGTGTGTGTGTGTGTGTGTGTGTGTGTGTGTGTGTGCGCGTGCGTGCGTGCGTGCGTGCGTGCGTGCGTGCGTGTGTGAGGAATCTTATCCAATGTCCTGGTTCACAGTCAATAAACAAGCTGTACATGGAGTAGTTCCCAAACCTGACCCGTTCTCGGTACCACAGAATGATGGTTTGCACTTCAGACAACGCTTATCACCACCTTCCTGAAATGACCCTTCATCGAACAGTCTGAATTCATTAACTATAAAGCATATCTCACACCAGATTTCAAATTAATTAAACTGTAAAGAAGTAGCCGGATCAACGAACAGATGAAGTCTTTCAGGATCTCACCCAAAAGATCATGATCTCTAGAGATACTTCAGCTATCGGTTGAGCCACTGACAGTCTGAAAACATGTTGACAGTGATTTCTAGACTGGTAGGGCCAGAGACGGCACTATTTCATTTGCAGACATACTCATTTCCAATCGCTTATTTAATTACTTCACTGTCCTTAGTCCCATGTCAGTCTTGAAATGTCCCCTCACTGCTCTTCAACGGAGAATAATTATAATCCAGTCATAGTTATCACACCCTCTCATTACTTTATGTGACGCATACAATTCTTATCAATTATGATTAACATGTCCCTGTAAGAATACAGTTCTGTTAGCAGAATACAGTTGTAGTTGATAACATGACCACTAACTATTTTCATGACAGTTGGTGAATGATCATAATGGCTCTGCATAATGGACTGCGACTGCTGTTTAGATCTAGCACAGATGTAATCAGTTATGTTGTTTCAGGCAGCATTACTCCTGTCTGTTACAACTATCATGTTCTGTCTCTGGTCCTCAATGGAGCACAGTTGAGATCAGTTATAATTCTCATGCACTTATCACTGCTTCTCGACAGGACATACTTGTAATCAACTATCATTATTATAGCCCTAACACTGGCACTCGACATATTAACATTCTAATTAGATATAACTATCATGTGTCATCAAAAATCTTTAAAAGAAACATATTAGAATGAGTTATGAATTTCATTTGTACATGACTTTTGAACGAAGCATAACTCAAATCAGCAACAATTATGATGCCTCCACCATTGTTCCAGAAAAACTCTACCCTCCAATCGTAAGCCACGCACGTTTTTAAAAACACATCAGTTTTTGCTTTTTCCTCCACATGGTCAACACACTGAGAGAATGTTGATATGGCATAGCAGTCTCATTTCCTGTTATCATGTGATACATATGATCTGTGGAGCCTACGAAATGTGTGTATTCTTTTTCAGCATTATTTCATATGTCCATCATCCCATGACCTAGACTTGGACTCACTGTTTGGCTTGGCTGATGCACCTGTGTGTCTGTGTGTCTGTGTCTGACCCTGTGGGGAGGAAATACAGTCTGCCTTCCTGTAGTGGAGCTGTCTGGTGCTGTTGTCTGGAGCATGAATGGAAGATGAGTGGATGGATGGATGGACGGTAGATAGAGGATAGATGGAGGAGGGGATATGGATGAAAAATGAATGGAGGATGGATAGAAGGATGGAGGACGGATAACACTATACCACAATCACACCTGCCCTGGAACACACACACACACACACACACTTTCATTCGTGCGCATTCTCTCTCTCTCCTCTCTCTCTCTCTCTCTCTCTCTCTCTCTCTCTCTCTCTCTCTCTCTCTCTCTCTCTCACACACACACACACACACACACACACACACACACACACACACACACACACACACACTGTTTGGACCATGAACAACAGTGCAGATCGGTATGTAGGCCTACAGTTTAACATTCGGCTTTTTGAAACTGACAAACTGAAAAAAAGGCTGCAGTGCAGTGAGTTAGATTAAATCTACAATTATATCCGTCTTTATCTCGTTCTACACGGCAGAAAACGCTCAACACGAGCGGATCAAAGAAGTGATGCTTGCCGTTAGCCGTAAAAGATCCGCAGGTGAGCTGTTACAATCAATCCCATCTCCAAAATTACCAAACATGAGAAGGACAGCACAATCTAAGACTGTCATACCAACAGCCCCACCCATCACCCCCCCCCCCCCACCCCCCCCCCCCCCCCCCCCCCCCCACATACAATTTTCGTTTGCCGATGTTTTGTAGGCCTAGTCTACCGTACCCTAGCCTACAGATTCTCTAAACCATCCGTAGAAAAGAAAGCCATACGAAGACGCTGACGTCAACAAAAGGACTACATCCCAGAAAACTGACTTTCCACTTAGCTTTGACCAAAAAGAAGACGAAACTTAAGACATTACTGATCCCTACGATATAAAATGGGTCGACAAACAGAACATCAGGACAAGCACATATCTTCAGACAAGGACCCGAGTTCAGTAAAAGAGGTAGACACAATACCACATGGCAACAAAACGAATGCACAATCGCCCACTGTTCTGATTCTGCATGATTCTGTAATGGTACGTATCGGTGGTAAAAGCCTTTCGGCGTTCATATTATTTTCAGGCTATCAAGCAAAAGGTGAAGCACAACTGAATACTGTCGTGAAGTGTTAGCAAGATGCAATACCAACGGCAACTTTGATCCTGTTGTTTTACATACTGCAGTCATCGATCTGAAAGAAGAGGGCGCTAAACATTGAAGCAACTGGTCTCTTGCATCGGTCATGTTCCCTTGCACAATTTCCTGACCGACCTAGCCTACTGCGCATGTCAGTAAAATGTCGGTTGTCCGCCACGAGCAGGGCCTGACAGGGAGTCATCGCATGATAAATGATTATACATGAATGAAGAGAGAGAAAGGCAGTGCGACGAAATGGAAATTGGCTTTTGCAAGTCGCTTTGCTCATGCGACTTTTGTTCGGAGCACAGAAATAGGAGGTAAGTTCCAAAGTGCGGCTTTACGTCGAAGTTAAAAAAAAAAAAAAAATTTAAAAAAACGCCATGGGACTGATTTAGATCTTGTCCATGTGAATCGCCAAGAGTTCTGACCCTTTTGTGGGTGTTTGCCTGGTTTTATGTGAATAAAGGCGTCCATAGCGTTGTATGTCGGGGTAGGGGAATGCGATAGCCATGGTAACTCGACCTGTTTGTCAGCTTTTGTCTGTTGACGTGGGCCCCAAACCTCTCACGACGTAAGCTTTGGGAGGGGGGAACACGTGATCTCGGTGTGCATGGCGACCTCGTTTTGCATTCACAGACATTTAGGGGCCTAGCGCTTGTCAACTTGGGAAGAAAAGGTCAAAATGTAATTTTTTTTAATCACAACTTTTTTTTCAAATGTCCAATACATTTAGCACCATTAAATTGTATCTTTCACATCGTGGTGTTCAGATTAAGATTTTTTTTAAATTTAAATCACGTCCCTTCATTCAGTCCAGATGGCTGAAAACGCCTGTTTTCGTCAGCAAAGTTACCGATCCTGAGCTTAATGTGAAAGAGAGAATCATTAACTACCAGCAGATTTTCTGCTACCAACAGATTTTCTGAGTTTCACAATCATGGCAATACATCGTTTGTGTGTCATGAAAATCCCTGATCCGAAATCGGCAAGTACATGAATGGAGACGGAATCCATTCATCCCACGAGGGAACCTGTGTGTTTTAAATGGAAATCTGAGGAGACATCTGACCTCACTTCCACAAAGGAAGCCGACAGACAGCGGCCATCGAAGTTCTAGCAACTCGAGGATGAGACCCCTCAACACACCCTCTGGCAATCATGTCAATCGTCAGAAAGACTTTCATCATGTAGCGAAATCCAGCAACAATTTCACAACATCCACTGTAAGTACTTACACACACCTGTTATTGTCAGAAACATACTCCTGAACAAGACTTCAGGTTCAGCTACCATAGGCAACTGTATTATAAGTTAAAGAGGCTATGCCAGACAAAAACTGGCACCACATCAGGGTCGGTCGTCAGCCCAGATACTGAACTTCAACTTACTTTGTGGCGTGTGTTAAGTATTCATCCATTCAGTGTAATTTGAATGACAAAGTACATAATATTTTGTGGACGTTTTTAATCCAAAAAAAAAGTATCGCTGACATTATTGAAGCTGGATGCGTATCATAATAGCCAAGGAACAAGATCCTAACACAAATATGTTACATCTCCCTCATCTGCAAAACAATGATCAGTGGGATTGTATCCAAATCACAATAAACACATTTAACAAAATTAACTAAACCAACATTGCACAAATGTTATAATTTGAATTGAAGCAATATATGTTTGTCTAAATGTTTAAAGAGATGCAAAACAGTATTAAAATCTGGTTTTCATCACAGAAAAGATAGTTATATATCATTTTTCCTTTCTTCGTGAAAAAAAAGAAAATAGTTGTTTTATCACAATACAAAATAAATACACATGTTCATTTCTTTTACAGAATACAGTTTTAGTTAAGACTGTCTTTGCATCATAGAAATTTATAAATGAGATTGATATCTTTCTTAACATTAATCCATGGCTCTACATTGTATTCCCATTTGATAATTGATAATTCAACACATGCATGTAATATAATTTGACTTAATTAACTGTTCAAAATAAACATTCAAACATGACATTTCAAAGGCAGTATTCATTCATTCTTTCTGTCATTTTTACAATTGTACCACTCCTAGTTGTTGTGCATTTGAATTGTCTGTTTGAGAACTGCCTTTGTTTTCTTGTGTTTGATTGGGTTGCTGTATAGGGTTGCTTTTGTTTCTTTGTTCTTTCTTTCTTATGTTTGTTTGGTTGCTGACATCAGTATCACTTTCACTGTCAGTGCAGCTTGTGTTCAATGTGAGTGTACTGATGTTGATAGCCATGATTTGTTTTGTCATGGTTTTGGATGTCTGTTTTTATTTTGTTGCTTGCGTTAGTGTGTGTTTTTATCTTTTCTTCAACTCTTACAAATTTCTTCTATTTCTTCTTCTTGTGCCTCATTCTGTTTGAATATGATAGATTCTGGGCATCTTTGCTGCTTTCAGGACTATGCCTGGTATCCATTCATCATTTTCATTCACATAGATTTTGTCTCTTGGTTTTAGTTTGGGCAATTCCTTTTGCTCCTTTGTCATAGTAGTGCTTTGGTTTCTTTTGTTTTTCTTTTAATTCTTTTCTGATCATCTTGTGATTCTTTCACTTAGATTTTTTTGTTGGTACACTAAGTCTTTGTTGTTGATGCTCTGTGAGAGGGAAGTGCAGGAGAGGAAGTGTGCTCTTGATTGGGGTTGACCTGTAGTTTAGTACTGCTAAGTACACATCATTGCCACTGTCTTGCCACTGTCTCTTGCCTTTTGAAGTAACTTTTGCAGTATCTGAACTATATGCAAATCCATTTGATAGTTGATGTTCTGGGCTTGATGTGTGTTGGAATCCCCATTTATGTGCAAACTTAGCAAATTCTTTGCTTTGTATGCCATGTCTGCTGAAGATGGATTTCAGGTATGTGATCACTGTTGTGCTCATTGTGTCAGGAAGAAGTTGGAATTCAATGAATTTTGAGTAATAGTCTGCTATCAGTTCATAATCATGGTTTCTTTATGTGAACAAAATCTGTTCCAACTTTGTTCCATGCTTTCTTGTGGTGTTTCATGACTTAGTAGTGAATCCTCTTGTTGTTTATTTCTGTTGTGTGTGTGTGTGTGTGTGTGTGTGTGTGTGTGTGTGTGTGTGTGTGTGTGTGAAAGTGTGGTATGATTTTACCATGTGTTCAGTGTGTTGGTTCATGCCTGGCCAGAACATGAGTTTCCTAGCCCTGTTTTTGCACTTTTCTATGCCCAAATGACCTTCAGAGGCTTCATGAATCCTCTCTTGCATTTCAGAGTGCATGGGTTTGGGAATCACTGTTCTGTCTGCCTTTAAAATGAGATCATCAATCTCATTTTTCTCTTCATTTTACTGGAAATACTGCCTAACGTCTGTAGGGACTTTTTCTTTGTTTGCTGGTCATCCTTTTTGTACTTGTTCTGTGAGCATAAGTTCTTTGCCTGTTTCCCTTTTACATTTTCTACCTTTTCTGTTCTATTTTCAAGGAGTATGTTTGCATGAATTCTGAGGACTTCTTCTTCTTCGTTTCGTTTGGTTTGTTTAAGACTATGACTAGTATGAGTGTGATTCTGTTGCTGTTGCTCTTGATAGTGTATCTGCTACATACATTTCTTTTCTTAGTTTGTATATGATGTTCAGGGTGGACACCTTTTGAGAGGTTTCTTCCAGATGCTTTCAGTGGATTTTTGTGGTCTGTTTCCACCATGCATTGTTTGCCATAGATGTATTGGTGGAATCTCTCATATGCAAGCAGAACTGCAAGTGTTTCTTTTCCTATCAGCACATATCTTTGTTCTGCCGCAGTGATTGATCTGGAAGCATAAGCCACAGGTTTTTCATTTTGCAGTATTGCACACACTTGTCCTACTGATGATGCATTTGTGGTGATTTTCGCCGGTTTGTTTGTGTTGTAGTGTACCAGAATGTGTGCTTTTGTTAACATTTCTTTTGCATTCTGAAAATGCTTTTCTTGCATATGATTCCACTGCCAGTCTGCTTTCTTCTGCAGTAGTATGTGCAATAGTACTGTGTAGTCAGCCATTCTGGTGAAGAATTTTTTCCAGAGTTGATCATCCGCAAGTATCTATGGAGGGCTTGTTTGCATTTTGGACTGGGTATGTTTTGAATTGCCTCTGTCTTCTGGGGATCTGGTCTAATACCTTCTTTGCTGATGATGGTGTGACCAACACACATTTGATTTCCTTTTGGGAGAATTCACATACCTTCTTTTTCAGTGTGAGATTACTCTCTTTTGTTCTGTTCAGAACTGCTGTCAGTACATCATGATGTTCTTTCTGTTTTGGTCCAGATAACATCATATCATAAATTCAGTTTTTTACTCTGGGAATGTCACTGAACAGCTGTTTGATGGTCCAGTGGAAGATTCCACTGGCACTTCCTAGACCCATTGATAGTCTTTTGAAAATGTATATGCGTCTGCATGCAGAATAGTTTTGAACTTTCTTCATCCAGTGGTGTTTGCCAAAATCCACTCTGAACATTCAGTTTTGTGAAGAATTCAGTTCCATCTAACTGTGGTGCAATGCCTTCAACTGTTGGCATGGCAAAATGTTCACTTTTGACTGCTCTGTTCAGGTCTTTAGGATCCATGTAAATCCCTAAAGACTAGTCTGGTTTTTCCACCACAAGCATACTACTGACACAGTTTGTCATTCTTGTTTCTCGCTGACCCAATTCTCTATTCTGTCATGTTCTTCTTTGATTCTGCTTTTCAGCGCAAAAGGAACTTTTCTTGGTGGCTGCATGACAGGTTTAAAACTGTTGTGTCTGTTTCAGTGTGATGTGGTTTTCCAATGCACCCTACTTTCTCAAAGATTTCTGGAAATTCAGTGTATACTTTTTAAGCAACTACACCAAAAATTTGGATGATGTTTAGTTTCTTCTGAAAAATAAAAATTGATTCTACTATTTCTAGACCAATGATTGCATGCTGATTTGTTTGAATTTCAAATCTTTGCCCATGACTGAAAGTTCACAGGTACCATGAGTTTTTTTAGTGTGTCATCTGTGTAGCTAGTTAGTTTTGTTTTGGTCTTTTTGAGTACAGGCTTTGGGTCTTACATTTTAAAACAGTGTAAAGGTAATGTGTTTGTCTGTGCACTTGTGTCAGTCTTGAATTTGATGGTTTGATTTTGTATGTCTGCAGTGAAAAACAGCTCTTTTCCTTCTAGCTTTGCTTTGAGTTTTGTCACTATCCCAACACTTATTTCACTTACTTCATTTTTCTGATTTTAGATGTGTGTCAAAGTAAGTGTCGGTGTCTGTGTCAGAGTCTGATCTGTCCTCATGCATGCTGTGTACTTTTTTCTTCTTGCTTTTGCAGCAGGTTTTGAAATGGTTGTATTTTTAGCATTCTGTGCATTTTTAGCATATGCAGGACAATTTCTTTTCATGTGTGTGTATCCACATCGTTTACATTTGATTTCTTCTTTGTCAGAATGCTTTTCTCATGCTGCATTCTTTGTTCTGATTTTGTGGTATGTTTTTTGTGTTTGTTTGTTTGTTTTTGTTTTTTAATTTTTTCTTCTGATGTTTTCATTGATTGTGCTTGTGCTTTTGCATTTTCATGAGCTCTACGTATTCATATGCATTTTTCAAGAGTAAGGCGTTTTACCTCAAGCAATTTAGCTCTAACAACATCATCAACAATCCCCACAGCCACTCTGTCTCTACTATTCTGTTTTCACTTTTGTCAAAGTTACAACTTTTTCATAATTGACTCAGCTCAATGACCAGTGCATAAATACTTTTTGAGCTGACATGCACTCATTTGTTGAAAAGTAGGCTTCGTATGCTTCATTTGTTTACCCCCCAAAAAAGTCTTCATTTTTTTTTTTTTTTATAACATCGTCTGTGTTGTCATTTTCTTCTTCTTTGAAGGCAAAACCGTGTACCAGTTCTGCTGCCTCTTCGCCAGTGTGCTACATGAAAGAAAAACAGCACGTCGGTACTGTGGCATTTCTTCTTGAAGTGAGTAGCGGCTTCGTAGTTTTTGCATCCACTTTTGAAAGGTTTCCAGTCTTGTACTTCTGATAAATCATTTTTTTGAGGGGATTTTTGATGGTGGAGGAACATTTACGGTTCTTAGCTTTCTTCTTTGTTGGGTACTTGTGCTCTTCATCACATGACCTCTTCGTTCACTGTCAACGATTGTTTTCTTACCGCAAAAAACCAGTTCTCGTAACATGAAAACTTCATGGATAAAGTTTTGCTTAGCGATTTTAAGGTTTACAACAATCATGTTGCGCCAGATCCCACTTCTGACTGCATGTTTAATATTCATCCATTCAATATAGTTTGAATGACAAACTATGTAATATTTTGTGGACGTTTAATCCAAAAACAAGTACCGCTGATGTTGCTGTCATGAAGCCTCTCAATCAATCGATGTTGGATGCATCTTAATTGCAAGGGACATGATATTAACACAAATATGTTACAGCGTGTGTAGGACATTGCTGTTTAACTTAACTAGTAACGCACATACTAGCGAGACTGTATCGTCATACTTATTCTACAATTTTACTTTTTCTTATATTCGTTTACTTGTGTTTTTTTTCTAATCTCTTGTTTCAGTACAGTCACGCTGACAAAAATGAACAGTCAGTCAAGTATTTATGTTAAGCAGAGGGTCATTGTCAACAAATGTACATCACCTTATGCAACGTCTCTTAAATCATGAATATCATGTCCTCGTATTGTAGCCCCCACGATGTAAATTGAGAAAAGCTTCCTAAAATCCAAAACTTATGTTATCCACCTGCACATCAAACTGAATGCGAAAAGGGACGCTATATATCGCCTCTTTTCCGAGAGATTTACCAAATATACATGCCTGTGAGGTGAGAGCACATCTTCATGAATCACCAACAATTAAGATCGTTTCAGCTTATTCGCCGGAAGCTTCTAACAACCAGCATACGGAAGCGCGACGCATCTTACATGGTCATTATGAAAAACGGTTAATAGTAGGCTATTTCAACGCCCATTCTCCATTCTGGGATAAAGATAATGAAATGGCGGGTTCACAATCGTTTTGTAGAAAATACAATTGATCCCTTATTGTATTTGCTAAATAGTGGAAGTGTTACCAGAATCCACGATACACCACAACACGAAGCGATACCAACTGACTTTTCTTTAAGCTAGCCGTTGCGTCAAGCTATGAGTGGACACAATCCAAGACTCACTTAGTAGTGATCCTCTACTGATTATTTTCACTTTAAGAGACAGGGTAGGATTACAAGATTCTACCAATTCTGTCTGTTTGCAACATTGAAGAATTCCTCTCAGCGGATACTGTTATAGCATACACCATATTTGTCTACATAGTTTTATATGCAGCTTATATTTCAGTTCCAAAATGCATGCCGGTGAAATCAAGCAAGCATACAGCTGATGTTTGGTGGAATGCATTTTGTTGCTGCCAGATGATTAAAAATACAAACCTTCAAAATCTATCCCAGAGATGAGATCACATGAAAATGAAAAGAGCAAACGATTGGTGCAATACAATCAGAGAGGAAGCAAGAAGACTGTACTGGTCCACATCTGGCAAGTCCGATGTTTTGGATCACAAAGATCTTCAGAAAACATGGAAAAAAGTTACAAAAATGAATGATGGAATCAGTCTACCTCGACATCCCATGAAAATGGAAAACTATAATTTTTTTTCGATATACGAAAATGCCGAAGCATTTACAGAAATGTTTGCAAAACAGAGTAACACAGAACACTTGTCTAAAGAAGAAGTAGTATACAGACAGAGTGTGGAAATTAGGGAACAGAAAAAACACTACGGTTGTGAAGTTATGACACCTATCGTTATCCAACGCTTTCATTACATTTGTGGAAATGAATGATGATTTTTGGCCCTGAGATGACATGACAGAAAACGTCTATCGGACCAGATGATTTTCCAGAGAAATGGTAAAACATGAACCGACGAATCATGTAGTCTTTTTACATAAATCTGTTGAACAATGTTGAGCAGATGGAGTCATGCCGTCTTTATGGAAACAATCAGTTACCGTTCCTGTTCCCAATCAAGGAAAGTCATAGGTGGATAAATATAGCTGCAGGCCAGTCGTTCTGACTTCAGTTGAAAAGCTCTTGGTGGCAAATTTTGAATGGCTTGTATACAAACACACACACACACACTCACACACACACACACACACACACACACGTGTGTGTGTGTGTGTGTGTGTGTGTGTGTGTGTGTGTGTGTGTGTGTGTGTGATTTTAGAATGACATAATGTTTGTAAATCAAGCAGGCTGTAGGAAAGACAGATCAACAGTTGATAGTCTAATCAAAATCACAACTCAAATAAAACATCAATTTGCCGGGGAAAAAACGTACTTGCCATTTTCTTTGCTATAGGGTAAGCTTACGACCAAATTCGGTGTGCAAAGGCACCTAATAAATCATGACTACTCAGTGTGTCCAAATCCATTTATACTTACTTTCAAGGTTCTAGAGCGATATATTAATGCAGACTAACGTAGTCATCACCTGTCACAATAAGATCACTCCAAATGGGAATCCCACAGGGATAAGTCATAGCTCGTATACTTTTTGACATTTTGATTTAAGATCTTCCATACTCACTGTCACACAGAATGTTGAACCCGCGCAGTTTGCAGATGATATCTGTATATGATGAAAGCCACTTTTTAATGAGAAAAAACCGTACACCGGTGAGATAGTAAATGACACTAAAAGGGCTGTATTAAAAGGAGCTTGACAAAACAAGAAAACACATGTCTAAGACGGTTTAGCATTTTATCCAAAGAAATCGTATATGATGCCCTTTGATACAGGATATGACGCCAAACCTCAGCATACTTTCAAAATATATAGATGGATCTATTATTGAATACAAACAAGTTGTTAAATTTCCAGGCGTTCATCTCATATCTAAACTGACTCCGAATCATCATTTGGAATCTGTATTAATCAAGGCCAGAAAAAAAAAAAGATTTTCCTGGAGATAGTGAGCCAACAGTCGCGGGGAAGTGACACTCAGACACTTACTTAGCAGCAATGCTGGTGCGTTCAAACGTAATATATGCCTGTGAGCTGTTTTTTTTCTGCGTCGAAAAACATTTATCTGAAACGTTACACAATGTCGATAGCAAAGCTTACAAGCTGGCGTTTGGTGTTCCATTACGGGAATCAACAATATTAAAAAAAAAAAAAAAAAAAAAATGCAAAGTTTGAATTTTCTTCAGAAGAGCAAATGAAACTCGCACGGGCAAAACATTTCCTACGAAGCCATTCAATCCAAAACTCAAATAATAAAGAAATTGCCTTAGAATCAGAGGTACACATTTTCCCAGAACAGCACAACAAATCAGTTCTCTGACAACAACAGGTACGTCTCACTATTAAAATAAGACTGCGTCAGCCTCCAAAATATAGCTCAGCAGTTACCTCGTAGCACAATCCCTACATGAGAACTCAGTGTTGCCAAATTTGACTGAGATTACATTGACTGAAAGAAAGATGGCGATCAAATTGTCTCTAAATCCGTAACATTCCATGTCGATGAACATGACCCAAATCATTAGAAAGTTCATATCGATGGTTCTGTACTCGACAATTGTTTTGCTGAGGTGTCCCTCTCCCTTAGAGGTGGAAAGATTCTATTGCATTGGGAGGAGATGTTCAATATTTTCACCTGAACGTATCGCTATCATAATGGGTTTGAACTATCTGCAGAATCTGATTTTTCTCTCTCAGGAACTTTTCTCTGTCAGTTCCAGTTCCGTGGTGCAGATGCTCAAAATCGTTCAACCCGAAGGGCAGAGGTGATGAACTTGTAATAGAAACTGTTCACCTGGTTCATTGTGTGTCTCTAAGTTGTAACAATGTCAACTTTTCGTTGGATGCCCGCACACTGTGGGCTGTCTGCAGCGTGCAGCGAAAAGGGGCGCAATGAATAAAACCAATCGTATCAAAATACAGATCCCATCATCCCTGCAGGAGGGATGCAGTGTTTGGGGGACAAACTTGCTGGAATCTTTAAAACTAGCAGCAAAAATGGAGAAGTCCCAAAGAAATTGGTGGCATAGAAATCCAAGAATAGATTTTTATTGCAAGAGGGAATGACTTATATGCTGTATACAACTTTGCAGTTCAGATTCAGATTATTGTTATTATTTTAGATGCTTTATGAATCACGTTTTGTTGTAATGTAAACTTTGTCTGTGGGGACAACATTCCTCCTGGCGTTTTTTTTCCCCTGTACTAACAAATGAAACAGTTTTTTTACCTAGCTGAATTAGACACTTAGCCTTCTCGCTCATTATTTAGATACATGCTGTCGGATTATTCACTGATGTTTGAAACTGTTCTGGGACTCTTAAAAAACCTGTTGATCATTTCTTCGGGTGTTTGTTTTATTTTGGGGTCGTCTCTCTCTCTCTCTCTCTCTCTCTCTCTCTCTCTCTCTCTCTCTCTGTTACACACACACACACACGCGCGCGCGCAAAACTTTTTTTTCATTATTATGTCATTTCGAAGTGAAAAGACCCCTCAACTCAAAACGAACACACAGAGGAGAGCGCGCGCGCGAGAGAGAGAGAGAGAGAGAGAGAGAGAGAGAGACTTACACAGACGCGCATGTACGTACACGCATGCATGCGCGCGCAGATAGTGATGTAGAATCGGAAAAGGAGAAACAGTGAGGCAGAGACAGAGAAAAGTTGTTCTGCCTTAAATGGACCGGCTCCAGCATGCGCGCGCGCACGCTCGCGTGTTCAGTAGATGTGTGTGTGTGTGGTGTTTGCATAGCGGCCGTGTACGGTCAATGAGCGGTCAATGACCCGCCAGTGTGACGTGATTACTGTTATCATTGATCATGGTGTGACGTCATTGCAGTCAAAAACATCGGATGTAGGCTTGCTTTAGCGTGAGGAGGGCCTTTGTAGCTATGTGTGTGTGCGTGTGTGTGTGTGGAGAGAGAGAGAGAGAGAGAGAGAGAACGCAAGCAAGCGTTTTAAAAAAAAAAAAAAAAAAAAATCACCCCCCCCAACTGGCCAAGCGTTGTGACATCCAAGCCTTCAGGTCTTTCCGAAATTGGAGACGCCACACACATCCAGGGCGATTTCATCATCATCCTGTTTCACGTGGCTGTCTCTGCGCGCTCTGTGTTTGGCTCTGTAGGGGGGCTCTCTGGTCGGCTGAACAGATCAGGCTGTGGTATGCGCGGGACGTCTTCTCCACGCATGACCTTGGGCCAATGACGGAGGACCGCGCCGCTTCACTGACCCCGTTCATTGTCTGCCTTTGTTCCGGAACGCCGCGGGAACTGTTGTCGGGTTGATAGCCAGGACAGAAAGGGGGGGGGGAGAAAGAATTGAGTGGGGGGATGGGGATGGGGGGAGGAGGGTGTGAAAAGGAACCAGAGGGTTGATACAGGTGGTGAGTGAGTTGCTGAGGTCAACTTCGGACACCGCCTTTACACAACCCGTGGTATGTTGCACTGTTCAAAGTTCAAGATCAGTGTGACGGCGTGGCGTTTCTGGTCTTCCTTTTCTCCCGTTCTTGCCCAGAGAGGAGGACTGTTGGTATATCCTTCTACTGATGGTTTATTTGTTCCGATGATGACGTACCAGCTCCATGTTCCCATGAAGACATACTTTTTTTTTTTTATCACCAGTTGATAGTACCGCCTACTTTTGCTTTTGGCATCTTTGCTCTCTAGACAGAGGTGGTTGTTACCACAGGGCCTGACTGCTGTCGGCTGGAGAGAGGGTATGGGGGGGGGGGGGGGAGTAGGAGGGGAGTTCTCTGCGTGTATGTTTTATGGCGTTTGGAATGCGCTGAATCGGCATCTTCAGAAAAGAAGAAGAAAAAAGAAACAAGAAGTAAAGGAAAGGAAAAAGAAAACGCGTTGCCACCAATGTAGGGGCATCGACCTGAAATAAACTGAGCATCTTTTGTACTTATACGCCCTTGAGGGGAATGGCACGAAGCTTACTTCACGCGGACTGCGCGACTACACTGGTCGATAAGTGGGGGGGGGGGGGGGGGGGGGGGGGGGGGGGGGGGTGGGTGGGGGTTCATTATCCATCAGCTTTAAACCATGCAGAGTGTGGTCGCAAAACTTAACGGATGTGGTATAACGTATAGTCGCACGCGGTGACACCTCCTTGATGAAACTGAAAAACGCTGTGTCCGTGTTGTGTGTGTGTGTGTGTGTGTGTTTCACTATCGCTGAGAAGAATCTGGCTTCTAATCGTTTGAGACTGGCTTGCAGTCGGATAACTCTCCGAAAGCGGTCAGCCCAGCAGCTATTGGGTCTGACTGTTCTAAGTGGGCTGGTCAAGCTTCTAGTCGGGTAGCTAAGCCATCACCCCAGCATCAGTGTTGGGCTGAGAGAGGGAAGAGGGAGGGGGGAGGGGGGGGGGGGGGATCAAGGTTTTTTTTTTTTTCCAGTTGGTAGATGCACTGATCGTTTGAAGGTGGCTGATGGAACCGGGGAAGAGGGGGGAGGGGGGGAGTGATGTTGCTTATAGCCCAGCCGACCGCAAAGGGCCCTATCAGGGCTGAAGGGGGGAGGGGGGGCACATACAATCTGTTACATATGCTTAGTTGTTAGTAGTGCTTAAGGTCCTCTCTCACCACCACAACCCACCCATATCCATTCAAAATATACTGACACTGTTCTTCATAATGATAGGCTACTGCAGGATTTTCAGTTTTTTAAAGCTCACAGGTTGATATGGTTGGGATATGAATCCAAGACATCCACATTTGAGGCGACGCCGCAACACAAGACATCGGCATACAAACACACGGAGACAGACTCTCTCTCTCTCGCGCGCGCGCGCACACACACACACACACACACACAGGCGCGCGCGCGCACGCATACACACACACACACACACACACACACACACACACACACACATATATGCGTGCGCTAACGGGCTAGCGCGCCCACACAGCAGGCACGCGCCTATAAGCACACACGCACTGACTCGGCGGTGTTCCAGCAAGCCCAGAATTTATTTGGATATGATATCAAATCCTGCAAACCCCCTGATACCTGCGTCATGTTTCTTCAATATCTCTCCAGCTGTTGCCAAGAAATTCACTTTTATACATACGTGGTAAGGGAGAGGGTCACACCCATAAACGCAACTCATGATGCTTACGAAAGAGTACTTTTTGCGCAATGTCGGTGGAAAACAGGAACCTATGAATATGCTGCACTGAATCACCAGAATTATGAAACATTAAGGTTGTCTGTCAAAAACTGTCAAAGTATACAGTTGAATATGCTAGCATCATGTGGGAACTCATCTGAAGCGAAGCACGGCTCTTTACGAAGCGAGTTAGATCCCATGCTTCTGCTGTTAATTGACATATTATACTGAACAGATCGTGCTATTGTTTTGTGATCACGCTTCACACACCTCATCCTCTCCTCATCATGCACAGTGATAAGCTGAACTGCTGTTGCCGTTATGTGATGATCCCATGGGCCACGTTAACAGGTTGGCTAAAAAGCAACATACAGAGCTTATGAACAACAGTGTCATTCTTTATCTTGTATCCCACGGTCAGTCATTCTGTCTCTTCCGATGTGGTACTGTCAGTGTCATTCTGGACGTGTTGTGTCCTTTACTTACATTCTGTGTTCACTGTTGTATTGTTTACGATGTCTGCTTCCGCCTGCGTTATTCTATTCCTGCGTCATCTTGGATTCTGTCGCTGCGTCCTCTTGGGTGCCTGTCTCACCCTGCGTCATTCTGTTGTTACGTCACCTTGGCTGTCTGTCTCTGCCTGTGTCATTCTGTTGTTACGTCCCCTTGGCTGTCTGTCATTGCCTGTGTCATTCTGTTGTTACGTCACCTTGGCTGTCTGTATCTGCCTGTGTCATTCTGTTGTTACGTCCCCTTGGCTGTCTGTCACTGCCTGTGTCATTCTGTTCTTGCGTCCCCATGGCTGTCTCTGCCTGTGTCATTCTGTTGTTACGTCCCCGTAGCTGTCTGTCACTGACTGTGTCATTCTGTTGTTACGTCCTATTGGATGTCTGTCTCTGCTTGTATTATCATTTGATCTTTGCGATCAGTTTAATTAAGTAAACACGTTTATGGATATTGCTTATTCTAGAGTTCTAGCGTTGTCTGTGGTATAACTGGATACATGCTGTGCTTTGTAATTACGTGTACGTTGCGTTGTCATTGTTTTTGTTATTACATACAGATCGTGCCTCCAAAACATACGTTTAGAAGGTAAGTTTGGTAGGATGGAGAAGGGGGTTGGCTGTTTTCTTTCCTTGTTGTTGTTGCTCGGGTTTTATAAGGGCAGGATGTAAACAAGCCTACTGTATGCTGATTTTTCCCCTCGTTAAACACATTTGTTCTCTCCCTCTCCCTCTTTCTGACCCTCTCTCCGATGAGAGAGAGAGCAGTCAAAACAATATGTGACGTCAAAGCCGTGAGCCGCCAGGAAACTAGATACCCCGAACTGGGAACATGCGTGGAGCGATTGCATCATCCCCCCCAAGTGCTTGTGTGTGTGTGCGTGTGTGTGTGTGTCCCTCTGTGAGGGGCCTTTTGATAGAATGAACAGATAACTCTGTGGCATGCCTTTGACGTCGTCCAACGTGTTTTCGTTTTGTTGTGTTTTTCTTCTTTTTTTTTTTTCTTTCTTTTTTTTTAAACAAAGGAGGTAGGGCGAGCGAGGGCGAGCGACTGGGTGGTGGGTGCAATGATGAATGGTTCACTGGTATGTGGCTGTCTGTCTGAAAGACTCATTGCGGTCATCTGAGGGCTACGTACACACTAGCCTGTGATGGAACATAAACAAGAACTCGGGTATCACAGAACAGTCTGGACAGTTGACGCTGGGCGAGGGTGGGGATGGGGAGATCACTTGGGTATTAGAGGTGAACAACCTGATGATTGCCAACTCATGGTCTGATGCCTTCAGCGGTCAGTGCGGACTGTAGTCGTGTTCCCCTTTCAGACACACTGCTCACATTGCCCGCCTCTCTGCTCTGCCTTCTTTGTTGTGGGGCGCTAGGTGTACTTGTCACTGTGCACAACAGTACCGCCATGTTCTTTCCTCTACTTTCTTCTTTTTTTTCGTCCTCTGCACTGATTTTTTTTTTTTTTTTTTTTAATATCTCATGTCCTTTCCTATTGTTTGTTTCCATCTGTACCGTTACTCTTTTCCTCTTTGTCCCGTCTTATTTTTCTCCTTCTGTTCCTGTGTTCCTCCTTCTGTCCAGTTCTTTTACGTTTCCTTCTATTCTGTTCTTTTATTCTTCCTTCTGTTTTAATCCCTTCTTCTTCTTTCTGTCGTGTTCTTCTATTCTTCGTTCTCTCCTGTTCATCTGTTCTTCGTACTGTCTTGTACCCCTCTTCTTTCCGGTCTGTTGCTCTCTTCTTCCTTCCGCCCCAGTAATTTAATTTATGAAGACAAGAACAGTTACGCAATCACCGTCAGTTCCATTGTTAATTGCGTCTGTTACTGGTCAAAGCTAATGCATATGGAGGCAGGGAGATTGCCGAGAAAGTCGTATGTTATGCTTCCAGAATTGGATGCTCACCCAAAATCCGCATGGGTGAGAAATGTTTGAAAGTGTCTTGTACAGCTTAGAATTTGGAATTCTTGGTTGAACAAAAGTTTTGAAGGAGGGAACCATTTTTGACAAGTATGTAAGCAGCATTTGATTGATTATAGGTGACAAGACTGAACGACCATCTACTGAACAGCAAGACGTTCGAAATCCTGTATATTTATTAATTCCACGCACAATATGTAGACTTCACCTATACACCTATACACACTTGAAGTATATCATGGCTAGATATAGTTTGGAATATCATCTGTAGAGTTTCCTTTTTCTCTCTGTCATGTCATTACAAATATCATACTGAATCTGACTGGGTGTGTCCAATATGTAACAGACGAAAATAGTTACGTTCTCCTTTGATGTCCAGTTTAGGAGACATTAGAGGTATATTGCACCACAGTTCTTTAAAATCCAGATATGCTCAGATTCAGATTCTTTATATCATCCACAAAGATTAAATACTGAAACTGTCAAAAATCTATCCATTTATTTATATACAGCATTTAAGCGTTGTCATAATCATAGGATATTGACCAATCAGTGGGATGATTATTGATGCTGTATGGGATTGATTAGCACACACCGTTTCGCTAAGGACAATATTGCCTTTCGTTGAGTAAATCAATCGTATTCGTATTTTGCTTTTCTCCTGCATGTGTTTCTCTCTCTCTCTCTCTCTCTCTCTCTCCTCTCTCTCTCTCTCTCTCTCTCTCTCTCTCTCTCTCTCTCTGCTTCCTTTCATGTTTACCCCCTGCTACCTCTGTTTCCACCCCTTTCCCACCGTCTTTCCCTACCCCGTAGATCCTTGAGATAGTTATCTATGACAGTGGGGCAGAGAGGGTCGGGGTCAGGATCACACTGACCAACCCATCTAGGTCAGATCCGGTTCAAGAAGACCCGAAAAATGACCAAACGGTTATTTTCATACCCAATGTGCCCGTCTGTCTGTCTGTCTGTCTCTGTCTGTCTATCTGTCTGTCTATCCGTCTCTATGTGTACCTCTCTCTCTCTCTCTCTCTCTCTCTCTCTCTCTCTCTCTCTCTCTCTCTCTCTCTCTCTCTCTCTTTTCACATGACAAAATGTTCACAGCCGTATTTGATGAAATGTTTCATTGTAACGGGTGATTTCTATAATTGTTCAGCCTTGAAATCTCTCTCTCTCTCTCTCTCTCTCTCTCTCTCTCTCTCTCATATTCCTGGAGTAGTTTCTTTTGCTTGGTAAGCGGCAAGAATATAATTCAAAAATATGTGCATATTTTCACGTCATTTGTCAAAAAAAGCCTTCAGTGCTTTCTCCTTTAGAGAGCATTTTGAACTCATTTCTCGAAGAAATGTGCTTATCATCGATTAAATCGAAGGTGGAGAAAAACCACTTGTAGTGGTCCTTCGACTGAAGATTGCGCCCCAACTCCCTGTAAAACAGAGGCAAGCTGATGCTGTCGTATATAAAGAAAATGCCCATCGCAAGTTCCTAGAAACAGGAAAACCGAGGCACCGAGAGGCTCGAGAGAGAAGAAAAAGCGAATGTTCTTTTTTTTTTTTTTTTTTTTTTTTTTAAACACACCCCCCCTCCCTCCCAGCGCACCCCACATCCTCGCCCCACCCACCCAGTTTATTCTACGACACAGAAAACTCAACTGCTTTTGATACATTCCCTGGAAATGTAGCCATGACAGGTCTGAACAAGTAAGGGCGACACGATCCACCGACCACTTTTTACAACATTCTGCGTAGCTCTGAGTAGGAGGTAGTGGCTGTGAGTGAAACTGATCTGACTCTGGAGCATGGAGCTGGCAGATGGCAGAAACGATCATGCTACTGAGTATTGTGGTCAGCCCTTGACCCAATCTTCAACGGTGACAGACCACACCGAGGTTACTTTTGACGGCGTCAGACATACAGAACTCGTGTAATGAAAACGGGTACGGTCTCAAACTCCCAGTGGATTATTCGAAACAACATAAAGCTTCCGACCTGCCAAATGAAACTTGCAGGAGTATAGTCAACTGTTCATAGGGAACAACAAAAGAAATGGATAGATTGTGACATGGTATCAAACGAGAGGGCGACTCCACAGCTGGTAAGGATGAAAACTGCCGACTGATTACCCTGGAAAACTACAATACACCTGTCTTCGTCTATCGTGATAAACGCTGAAATAACTTCCGAGCAATTCCCCATAGTGACACATTGACAATACCGGTTTGTCATTTCAAGTCAACACAAATATGACTATTATTATCAAATGAAAGAATGTTCGTTTTCATTTCAGTTTCGATATCCGCCCCTACCCCCCCACACCATGTTGTGACAATGGACAAAAATCTGACACATGAAATCATTCATATTCGTATTCTCATTTTCCTTACACAGATGATCAAACAGAGACCACAACAGCTGGCACGGTGGCTAGGCAGGGGTCACCCTCACCGGAAGCACGTGCTGGATGTGCAGGTGGGTGCTGTAGGCACATGGACGTACGTGTGTGTGTGTGTGTGTGTGTGTGTGTGTGTGTGTGTGTGTGTGTGTGTGTGTGCGCGCGCGCGCGCGCGCGCGCGTTCGTGCTCGCTTGCCTTCGTACGTGTGTGTATGTGTTTTTGTGTGTGTCCTGAAGTTCTTGATAAAGCCAAATGCGCCGTGCAAACTGTAGGTGTTAGTAATTTATTAATCTCCTCTGTGTTTCTGTGTCTGTGTTTGTGTGTATCTGTGTGTGTGTGTGTGTGTGTGTGTGTGTGTGTGTGTGTGTGTGTACTTGTCAGTACAACCTTGAGTTAATATGACAATAAATGGGTTTCAGTCAGTCAGTGTACTTGACGTGTGTGTGTCTGTGTCTATCTGTGTTTGTGTTTGTCCGTGTGGCCATGCATTATGTGTGTGTGTGCGTGTGCATGGTGTGTGTGATGTGTGTGTGTGTGTGAAGATGGAGAAGCGATAGGAAGGAAGGAAACCATAGGTACACAGTCAGTGGAAAAAAAACTTTAGTGCCGATTGTTGCCCCACTTACACAACCGTGTCCTTCAGTGCTAAAGGCCTGTGCACCCGAGAACAGGGGCCCCATTGTTCAGCAGGTGAAACAGACGGAGAGTGGTGCATCCCTGTTTGGGTGGAAGAAAGATAGAGACGAGTGAGCGGGGGGCGAGAGGAGGCAAGGGGGGGTGGTTGTGTCTTGTCAAGGGCAGTGGAAGTTTCGGAAGGGTGGTGTGGGTGGATGAGGGAAGTGTGATGGATGAACTCACGTGAGATTGGCCCCCAGCCAGGTGGACGTCTCTCTTTCCTTCCCCTCGTGCGCCACCTTCCCTCACCACCCCATCTTTCTTCACACTTCCCACCCCATCCCACCCCTCATACCTGACCCCAGCACCCCGTACGGCTTCTCTTCTGCTTCTGCATCCTCTCCGCCTGCTACCGACCACACGCACTTTGTGCACAGAAATAGAAGAGAAAGGGACACATACACACACGCGCGCGTGCGCGCGCACACACACACACACACACACACACACAGGGAGAAAGGGGGGGGGGGGGGGGGGGCAGACACAGAGAAGCAGAGAATATTATGGCAATGATGTGTGTTACTGAGGGTAAAAGGGATAAACTGCTAGCTTGTTTACTCCATGCCCTCATAAAAAAAAAAAATCGTCAAACAAAAAAGCAACGAGCAGAAAATAAAGAAAAAAAAAATCTGTGTACACAGTTCTCATATAGTTGTCAACGCAGAAAAAAAAACGCATCCAGGATAGATAGCCTCAGAGAGAGAGAGAGAGAGAGGAGGGGGGGGGGGGGGGGGGGGGGTCGAGGAGATAATACCGGTTAACATTACGTGAATAAACTTCCTCACGTAATCCTAACCGTCTTCAGTGACAAAAGTACATCTTCAGCATCTTCATCACTATAACATTTAGCGTGTATCTGCATGAAAACATTTTTATGTGCATGCAAGCAAATGTGTTGATGCTCTTGTATGGTGCCTTTTATACAGTAATTGTAAAATAAAATTCCTTTAATTCACAATCTTTTTCTCCTTTTAATATCTGCCACATCAAAACAGATCTAGAATCTGTACGAATAAGTACTTGGTAGACACACACTGGTAGATTTAACATCGAAGCCTATTGCATTCAGCTTCCCCGTAGTTACGCTGCAAAACTGGACTCGTTCTTACCGACGTAAACAATGTTAAGGAAAAGGGCAGGAATTATAATCCTGCATCTGCATGCTGATCATTTAGTAACAAAATACACGTGTAAACGGGTACGCACTGCTGATAGTTTTGTGAAGACAGGATTTACTGCCAGATGCCAAAGGCTGAGGTGGCTTACTTTTTGTCTGGCTTGTATTTTCAGACTAAAACTGCCCTTTGCAGCTCCCATAGAATAACAAATTGAATAAAAGGTTTAGAAGCTACATCAGTGGAATCGATCAATGTCAATATCTGTTGTCACCGTTTTTGAGTTTATATATTTTTTTTTTCCAGTTGAGTGTTGAAATAAACAGGACGTTGAAAAAAATTATTTAAGATTTTATGAAAAAAAAGTTCCCGTCCTCCGAAAAAAAAAAAAAGAACTGCATTTTTCATGGATTATAACTTTTTTTTTTTTTTTTTTTTTTTTTTAAAGAACCCCATGTGGGAGAGGGCGAGGGTTTCTGAAGAAAATCCAAAGGTATTCAAACGAATGCTAATTTGGTGATAATGTTGTTAAATCAGGGGAGATGGAAGTGACGGTGAATTATTACGCGTTTTCCATCAAAATCTGATTAATGGTAACTGGCATACATGGCATGAAAATATTCTAAGTAGTAATACATTTGATGTGGAAAGAACTTCTTGCAACGCACAGGAAGTGAAACAATAAACTTTGCCTAATATGGATAAGCACCTGAAATATGTGATGACTAGATTTTGGTTGGGCATGTCTGACTAAGATGAATTATTGTCGTTGTGGAGAATCCACTGATATAAGTCTCATTTCTTCTGTATGTAAAGAATTTAGACAAGATGGAAACTCATTTCATTTTGTGTCGACTGCGTCTAAAGGACATTTGACAAAAATTATTTCCATTGAAATATTGTCTGTATCCATGCGCCTTAAAATCAAGTTCGTTGTTTTCATGTCAAAAAGATGGTGTGTGCAGAATATGTCCTTTACCTGTAAAACAAATTCAAGTGCAAAAACATTGCAGTGTCATGGTATCGTAACCTTGTTTTTTTCAATTCATATGATCTGATTATTGATAATCGTTCTGTTATTTTATCACTCGAATTGCATAGAGCTGTAACGTGTAATGTCGTCTTGTTTTCCACTTTATGTGATTTCATTTCTTTTACATTTGTTGATTTGCTGCTGTATATTAAAACCACTATTGGCCACTTACCCCGTCCTAAGGAGTTTTAGGCTTAATGCATAAGTGATTTGCGTTCTCTCTCTCTCTCTCTCTCTCTCTCTCTCTCTCTCTCTCTCTCTCTCTCTCTCTCTCTCTGTGTTCCTTTTTCCCCCTCCTCCATCTCCTTCCACTTCATTCGACAGTCCACACCCCCCTCCCCCTCCCCCGCCCCATCATCACTCCCTGTTGGCCCGCCAGCTCATCTAGGTCCGCACAGAGGTGGCTCTGTATGTTGAACGCCAGCCAACAACAACACGACCGGTGCCAGCACCAGATAGCACGCCTTGGCTCCCCCCGTCAGCTTCTCCCTCATCCCCACCCCACCGTGCCCTGCCTTTGAGTACAGTGTTGGGGGGGGGGGGGGGGGGGGGGGGGGGGTATATAACGACGGTTTTTTTTTTTTTTTTCTTTCTTTCTTTTTATGTGGTTGAAGTGGCGCGCCGAGTCGCTGTGGCTTTCATTGCTGTACCTTGAAAGGGTGAGAGTTTGCATCATCACTTGTTCGCTTCGTTTCACGTTTGCTGGTTTCGAGATTTTGCCCCGGTTTCCATGCCATCTTCTGACTCTCTGTGTGTCTCTGTCTCTCTGTTTCTTCTGTCGCTGTCTTGAGTCTGGTCTCTCTCTCTCTCTCTCTCTCTCTCTCTCTCTCTCTCTCTCTCTCTCTGGGAATGTCACATATTAAGGCTTTCTTACGCAATAATGGATTTGAATGAGTACGTTTGTTTGATTTTGACAGAGAACGAAGTGTTATTGTTGTTGGTATAGTGACTTGTGTGAACGATTACTAGTTCTTTGTGTCATCACTTAAGAAAACATCAGTGTCAGACTCACGGTTTTGCAACGTTGACATAACCAATCAGACAAACAGAAGAGAGGTCCCGCATTTCACTACCGTACCAGCCAGATTTTTACATTACTCATACAAAAATGCTGTTTTTTAACACAAAAATCTCTCTGCGCGCAAACAAAATTCCCTCGTCCTTATAGATCTTTACGCATTTTCAGTTCCTGAGTCTGGCGTCAACAGCCACAAACCCTTGACAGTCTCCACCACCCCACGTCGCCCATGTCCCCCTCAGTTACAAACGGGGAATTGTATAAGTGCGCGCGTGTTTTATTGTCTGTAGTTGTGTGTGTGTGTGTTGTGTGTGGTGTGTGTGTGTGTGTGTGTGTGTGTGTGTGTGCGTGCGTGCGTGCGCGCGCGCGTGCGTGCGTCCGTGTGTGTGTGTGTGTGTGTGCGCGCGCGAGCGCGCGCGTGTGTGTGAACCCATGCATCGTTATGCACGGCAGTGATGACAGCAGAGAAAAACTGCGCAGAATAACCTTTATTTGGTTCTCCTAAGAGTTGCAGTTTCCCACTGATTGACCAAACAATAAACAATATAATGTGAACAAACAAGTAGTGGTGGGGTGGGGGGGACGGAGATGCATGCTAACTATTCCTTCGTCGTTCTTGTGCATATTTTTTCTGTACAGTGTTATGTCTGTAGTTTGTTTCTTTTCAGTTACAGCGTGTTTCTATCTCTAAAAAGTTGAATGGTGCGAGCTATGTTTTGTAGTCTGCGTTTTATTTCTATAATGATAGTTGATAATTTATGTTATGACCGTCTTTTAAGTAAATTTCGAGTTTTAGATAGTTCGGATCTTCTTTATCGTAGTTTTTTTTTTTTTTTTTTTTTTTTTTTTGCTGTCCCAACCTCTGCGCCACCTCAGAGGCAGTGCACCCACGCCGCTCATTCCGACACCACAGGGAGCAGTCAATGTCAAGTCGTCAAGAGGCAACCCACCGGAGGAGACACTGCACTGCCGCCGAGTCACTTCAGTGGTGTTCAGTGGCGCCTGTTTGATCTAACATACGCAGGACACCACCTACTAAGCCCCCTACTGACGACAATAATTGCTTAGTCGCGGAGCCGGCGTGAGTGAGCTCTCCCTCCGGAGGCGCGCCACCACGTCCGTCCAACGACAGCCCCCATGGACTCGCCGATACGGTGACCCGGACGGAACCAAACCAAGGCCACAGACGTGGAGAGGACATCGAAATTGAGGTCACCATGAGAGCAGGGCATGAAGGGCCACAGAATTTGAGACATTTTTTTTTTTAATGCTGATCGATGACAATGAGGATGATTAAGATGATGCTACGGATTTCCATTTCGGTCTGAGACTACATGACAGGGCTGTACTCTACGCTTCCTTTCATAATATATCCCGGCGTCAACCAGGCCCGAGAGATACAGACACCTGCAGTGTTGGTCAGGAAATTTGAGCAACACTCTCAGAAACGCATCCATTAAGTGGATGAAACTCGACTGTGTGGTCCCAGTCTTCCCAACTGAGCTTCCTTCTCGACCCCACCCCAATCCGTCCGTCCCGATCTCTCTCTCTTCTTCCTCCACTCCCCTCTTCTGTCTCTATCCTTTCTTAAGTTCTCTCGGTCTTTCTTCTTTCTGCCCCCCACCCCCATCCCCACCCCCTTAATTTTCTCTCTTCCCGCTTGCACTCTCTCTCTCTCTCTCTCTCTCTCTCTCTCTCTCTCTCTCTCTCTCTCTCTCTCACTCACAGCCAATGTCTTGTTTATACGACTATTGTTGTCGTATGGAGTTTTTGAAATCGTGTTTGCATGCCTTATCTGAGGTTATAAGGCTGAAAAACAGAAATAGACGCCCCCTCCCCCCCCCCCCCCCCCCCCCCCCCCCCCCCCCCCTCTCTCTCTCTCTCTCTCTCTCTCTCTCTCTCTCACACACACACACACACACACACACAAGCGCGCACGCGCACACACACACACACACACACACACACACACACACACACACACACACACACACACACACACACACACACACACACACACACACCAACCACCTTGATTATGTATGTGCAGACCTACATTCCCCCAGAAGGGCACGACACAAAAACATTCTCAGTATCGTTGCACCCATGTTTCATTTTTCCGCGAGCTTCCCAGGGGGTGTGTGTGCGACATACTTTTCTGCCATTGGTGGGAGGCGGTTCCACCCCTTGCCTTTTTCTCAATGGAGCTGTCCAAAGAAACTAAGGCGGACGCGCTAAGCGAGCGAGAAACTGACAACAGGCTGTTTGTAGTATGCAGTGGGCAGCCTAACACACCTCACCATTTGTTGTTGGTTCGGACTGCGGGTTTTTAAGTGGTGGACGCGGCAACTGAAAAAGAATCGCAGGATCGGAAGCGCAGAGGTCAGATTTTTTTTTCCCCCTAAGGAGCACGGATTTCTCGCTTTGCGACATCGTCGGCCAAACTCAAACCTTTTTTTTTTTTTCCACTTTGCTGACAGGTTATCAGCTGAAGTTTATTGCTTGGACGTACACGAGGACAAATACGTTGTTGGGCGATACCTGCTTCGTGTTAATGCTTTTCCTTATATCAGAATAAAAAAGGGGACAGGTGTTTCCCCCCTTTTTTTAAATATATACATTCCTTTGTTCTTTTATGAAAAGGAGTAAACAAAGTTGGATTCCTTGTTAACCAACTAACTCCTCACTCGATTTTTTTTTTTTTGTTTTTTTTTGTGTTTTTTTGCGTAGTCCTGTTTCTCCAATCAGAGAGCTGCCTCGCTACACTCCGAGACTGGTGGTGAACTACACGGCATAAAATCACTGTGCTGGACTCCCAGATGGACGATTTTTCGAGTGATTAGGGTTATCTGTTTATGATATTTCGTTCCATTGCGAGTTACACAAGCTCCGTTGTACCGTTGACGCACGCCGTGTAGATCAGGGGGAGGCGTGATCTATGAACATGGTGACGGGAGGATGGGAGCTGGTGACGATGGACAATGTGAAGGAGGGACAGGGCTCCAATCTGGAACAGTAAGTGTCATGGGGAAGAGTCTGCCTTTCGGCCCTCCACCCTTCTGACTTTCCTTCATTCCTATTCGCCTACATAAACATGCATAACACTGTGTCGAGGATAAAAAAGATAACACTGTGTCGAGGATTATAAAGATGAGACAACTATGGAAGGGACATGTAGAGCCAGTTCTGGCTAAAATTGCATAAGCAATTGTCCCTACGAACCTGAACCTGAACCTGAGGGTAAGTGATGTGACAGTTTCCAAGAAGAGCAGGCCGTAACAGTATGTTAAAATGGTCAGTATTGTATTCTCAGACACCTGATGTGAGCCGTAGGGCCAGTGGGTGTGAGAACGGAGGTCTTGGTTCTTGATGATTTTTAATGTAATCTCAGTGGCTTTTTTTATGGCTGGGTTTATGGCCTCTCTCTCTCTCTCTCTCTCTCTCTCTCTCTCTCTCTCTCTCTCTCTCTCTCTTCAGCGCTCTAGTCTTAAGGGTCATTGCTGTTGGAAAGATTTCCTTTCATACACCCATCAGTACAGGAGATAATGTTCGGTCAAATATCAGTGTCAGTCTGGTTGCAGAGAATTCCACTAAACACTTACCAGGCACGTGCATATCCATTTTCAGACCATGCTGCAAAGCGGCTCCACGGCTAAACAGCTATCGTAGTCCCGGGCAAGGAGGAGTGTGGGGAGGAGGAGGAGGGGGGGGGGGGGGGGGGGGGGGGAGGGAGGAGCGGGGACGGGGGCTTAATAGGGGATATCTTGTGCATGTTAGATCAGAACAGGCACCACTGAGTTCCCCTCCCTTCCCCCACCCCCCGCCTACCCATCCCCACCTTTGGTAATCACTCTTCTCTGATAGGTTGGCCAGTGACAAGTTTACATTAGTTGTTCCTTGTGCACTGCTGTACTTGGGCTGCAACGGGGAAAGTTGTGTGTGACGGTAGCCGGAATGAGCGGCGAGAGAATTATATGCCTCTAGGAAAAGATGCGACGGGGAGGAAGAAGAAATATATCAAAGAGCTCATGCTTTAAAGATAAGAGTGTTGTCTTCAGAATCTTGAAGGAAACTGCAAATTGGAATGGGGTTGGAGTTCAGGGAGGAGGAGGGAGAGAGCAAAATGCCGTGTTAAGTATGCCATTTGCGTTGCCAGCCGTATTTTAAAGCTTTGTAAAATTCATACAAAAAGCATATACAAATAATACGTCGTCAATCAGAAACAGATAGCTAATGCCAGTAAGGAACTGACCAGTTTGGCTTGCAATATTCATGGAACTTTTGCACAAAAAAATGTCTTCCATCTGACAGATCCAGTTTACCATACAATAATCATTCAGCTAATGCCAGCGCCACGTCAGTCAAAGCACAGGTCGTCCGCCACGCAGTGCTCCTTAAACTGAAGCCAACAAGACGGCGTCAGTGGGAGTCTGTCAAACTCAGACCGAGTTGCCAAAGTTCTGTTGTAACGCCTAGAGTCAGAGATCGCAACATCCTAATTATCCTTCGCCTGTTGTCAGTTCGGCGTTTGCAGCCTGAGCCAACCGTGATGCAAAGAAAGGTAGATCTGCTTCATTAGAATAAAACATCGACGGAAGTCCTACTTATCAGATGACGCCAGTATTTGAGTGTGGAGAGGAAGTGGGTGGGGGTGGAGGGGCAGGGGGGGGGCTGAACATGATCAGCAGTATTAAAAAAAATGTTTTCTGCCTTGTAGTATTCATTTTTGTTTGCTTAGAAGATGAAGTGGATTTTATACCGTAAGTCATTAGAAACTACTGTTTAAATTTCGTCTTTGATTTTCATCCCTGTTGTTTTAATTTCTTGATATTAACATATATGTCGAACCATATGAGTAGTGAATCTTGTCCACGTACTTTCGATTGGAAGAAAGAGTTGTCGACATTCACCTGTTGTTAAGTACGCAGACAAGCTGGCCATTTGATGAGTAACCATCAACCATTTTCACGCTTTCCTTCGTCAGATGGTGTTGTGACAAGCGAGTCGTTGAGAACTCGGTGGTAACCTATAGTCTTGTTACGACTAAGAAGTAGAGCTAGGACACTGACTGAAATGATTTAGAGGTGAGAGTTGGTTCTGATCTCTGGTTGAATCGATCCAGACAGAGAAAAGCTTAACTCTGGTAATAGGTTAAAGTATTTAATTAGAGTACATGATTCACAAATCAAAATTCAATTACCCTCGCAACGGTCCGAAAACAACAGCGCATCTTTTCTAAAAAAAAACTTTCCGTTTCAGTTCTCGGTCTCATCACTCTCTCATTCCTTCAGTCACTGCTGGACCATCGAATCGAAAGTTCAAGAAGTACGGGTGGCTTAACCAGTCGGTAATCACGCAGTGTTCTGGGATGTTATCACATTATGAGGTGGCAGGGCTAATTAAAACGCGTGAAACTTTTCGGACGGTTCTAGTTCCACCACATGTCATAACCAATCAGAATGCTCAGAACATTCGAGAGACAGTTTGTCGAAGCTTCTGTCACTTTCAGTCCTAATCTGGTACTTTGACGGGACTCCCGAAATCAGCACTCTATTTATTATACACACGTCATCTGGTTATCGAATATTACATAAAACTTGACTCGCAAAGTGAAATCCAAGACATGCGGATCTGAATAAACCGATGATCTAAATGAAATCAAACTGCTTGTAACAAGCCTATATTTTTCAGCATTTAGTCTGAACGTGGTCATCGGGATCAGTCCCGGTTCGGTGAATCTGCCTGCGGTTCATGATCAAAACACATCCAGACAGACAGATGTACATTAGGTGGAGTGGTAGACAATGAAATTCGTTTTGCGGACGGCTGCTTTACAAAGACTGTACTAATAGACCAGGTCTCAGGTTAGAGACCAACTCTTACGTTAGGGGGAAAAAGTCCATGTGAAATACTCGGCAATGACGATCAATAAATCCATACTGCAAAACATGCCCAAGATTGAAAACGAAAAGACAATGGTATCGAATACGGGCCCGCGAAAGTTATGGTTCAATTATAAACCATGTTTCAGTTGCGATGCTTTGTTGTGTCATAATGCAGTGTCTATAGATCATTTGGGGATTGTGGGGGGTGGGGGAGTGACCAACAGAAGCAGTCTGAGCCTGCGTCGGACGGTACGATGAAGTAAGTGTATAGAATTCATGCGTTAAATGTTTTGCCAGTTACAATCGCTGCTTAGTTAGTACATAGCAATGCATGACATGACAAAAGCGTGATGATTTTAGGTGAAGTTTGAAATATTATGCACAGATCTTTATTATAAAGGCGTTTCTATGATTTAATGAGACAGATCATCGACTCGTGTCAGTCACCAGTCATAATATATATATATATATATATATATATATATATATATATATGCTAAACAGTATATATATATATATATATATATATATATATATATATATATATATATATATATATATATATTGATCATTATTCCCAGCTGCCTGGGAAAAAGTCATCTCACTTGCGGCTTGAACTGCTGATTCTTAGCAGGTATGCTTAAGCTGATATAAAGAGCATTTTCAAAGTTTTGTTTTCAGCCTGTCTCTGAACCTCTCTCTGTCTCAATCTCCCTCCCTCCCTCTCTCTCTCTCTCTCTCTCTCTCTCTCTCTCTCTCTCTCTCTCTCTCTCTGGCTCTCGCTCTCACATACACACACACACACACACACACACACACACACACACATATTGTATACGTGTAGTCTGGGTGGTGATTTCCAAAGAATTGTCAGATTGTTGACGTATGTACCTACTATCAGACAGAACAGCAGCCATAAATTTATGTCAATATGAAATCGGAGCCGCCACGGACGCTATTCCCAAAATAGTAATGCCCGTTACCATCATCGTTATCCTCATCTTCTTCCTCCAGCATACTAAGCGTTCTGTATGCAGCTGATGAGAACAGATGAGGGAAGAGGCGGGAAAGGAGTTTTGGGGACGGGGAGGGAGATAAGTTTACACACAGATGTTCCTCTAAGGTAGATGTTTGCGTGTGTTCTAACTCCAAACGTGTGATTACAAGAACTGCTGACGTCATTTGCAGAGGCGTGAATCAAGACAGCGCTCAGGAGGTCAAGAGAGATAAATTCTGCTGCTGGCGGCGATTCACCATCGTTCTGTTCCTCTGTTCTGTATGTTTACTGATCGGACTCGTCGTGGTGTCGTTCCGCCATCACATAGAGGTCCCGATGTGCCCTAAAGCCTGCAAGATCAGCCGTTCAGAGTACATCGACGCTCCCCTGACGCCTTTCTCTGAACTGACAGCGCAAGAGGTGGACAGCGTGCTCAGTACTTCGAGAGAAAAATCACCATGAGTTCCGCCTGACTCCTGTGACGAAAGCTAGAATGGGAGACAACTTCATCCATTTGATTGAGGCAGTGGTGCCTCCCAAAGCGCAAGTTCTGGACTACCTGGAAGGACGAGGTCCAATGCCTGAACGAACAGCGCGCGTGGTCATGTTCCGAGGAAACGCCACACCACCAGTGGTAGAAGAATACGAGCTGTCTCTGTCCGCACGGCCTCTAAGAGCTAAACTAGTGCAAAGCGAGTCACGAAGAACCCGTGTCCAGTACTCTATGAGACCTTTCTCCAGGGTGGAGTTTCGGTCCGTCTTCAGTCGTCTGACACCTCTGGTGATGAGGAGTCTGGGGCACGTGATCAAGGAGAGCTACGGGGCTACGTTGGGTCCACGCTGTAGCCCAAAGTGCCTGCGTCTGTCGATGACTCCAGTCAGTTCTGCATTCTTGCCCCCTGACAACAGGGCCGCCTGGTTCTGGCTGGCTTATGACCTCGAGTTCTTTACTCTCCACCCCCTCGACCTGCAGTTCCTCATTAACACCACCAGCACTGACTCCTCAGAATGGACCGTGAACAAGGTCTTCTACGCTGATCAGTTCTTTGACAACTTTGAGGACTTGGCTCGGCGCTACAAGGAGGGTGCCATCAACAAAACTGTAGTGTCTTTCCCTGAACAGCCTGAGGAAGAACTCTACAGCTCCCTTCATCTGCGCGAAAACCCCTTTCCAGAAGATGGCCGGCCACCTCCTATGAGTGTGCTGCCTCAAGGCCATCGCTTCACGGTGAACGGCAGTCGGGTAGATTACATGCGATGGCACTTCACCCTTCGAGTCTCTCCCACGGTAGGTCTTCAGCTGTTTGATGTCAATTTCGGTGAAGAGAGAATCGTGTACGAACTCAGTGTTCAGGAGATCGCTGTTCTGTATTCTGGCTACACTCCACTCCAGCTACTAGTATCCTGTTCTTTGCGGACTCTGCAGGACTGTTCGGGACACGCATGCGGGGAATGTTAGAGGGCGAGGACTGCCCCTCACACGCGGTCTACTTGGACACGCAGATGTTCACTTCCAACGACGGTGGACTGAAACGTTTCACACGGGCTCTGTGTCTCTTTGAACACAACCGGGAGGTGCCGCTGAGGCGTCACCGGGCCTACAGCATGTCGGGGGCCTTCTACGGCGGACTGTCGGACACGGTGCTGGTATTGAGAGCTTTCGTCTCCCTGATAAACTACGACTACATCCTGGATTACATGTTCCACGCCAACGGCGCTATTCAGGTCAGCATCAGCTCCACGGGTTTCTTGGCCACCAGCTTCTACCTGACCCCTGAAGAGAAGTACGGCACGCGCGTTAGCCCTCACGTGACAGCCGGCATGCACCAGCATCTGTTCCACGTGAAAGCCGACATGGACGTGGCAGGCACCAGGAACAACTTCAGCACGTGGAACTTGGACCTGGAGAAGAAGATGAACACGTGGGGACACGACCCCACCGCCTCCCACACCCAGGCTGTCCTCAGCAAGCACACGAAGCAGCGCGAGAGTGAGGCTTGCTACCACTACAACTTCACCGCCCCGAAGTACCTCTTGTTTTCTGGAGGCAACGAGACCGATCTGGGTCACCGGCGGTCCTACCGGGTAATCATGCACGGCATGTCTCCCCCACTCCTGCCGCCGGGGTGACGGGTTCGAATCTTCGGTGCCCTGGGCACGGTGCCAGCTAGCCGTGACACGTCACAAGAACTCTGAGGCCACCTCTTCGTCCATCTATGCCATGTGGGACGCCACGGATCCCGTTGTCAACTTCACCTCCTATCAGATAAAAAAAAAAAAAAAAACCACCAAAAAAAAAAAAAAAACTAAAAAAAAAAAACCATAAACAAACCAAAAAAAAAAAAAAATAAAAAATATAAAAACTAAACTGACGACGACAGCATAGAGAACCAGGTGAGATCACATCACGTATTGTCAGTTGTTACTGTTCTGTCCTTTTTGCGTCTGGTTTGCTTACTAGGTAAGGCGTCAGAGTCCGGGTTCGATATCCTCTCCAAAAACAGCCAGACTGGAAGAATTTGGTCTCTTGGGAGTTAGGACGTGTGCAGATTCCAGTCCCTTCCCAGTCATTGAGGTGAGACTTTGAACCAAGGTTCTGTACGTGAACGTACGCACGACCAATCTCGCACACACACGTTAAATCCCGTTCCACCGTTCGGAGAAGAGTATTTCATTGTGTGCCGGTGGGATGGATGATACCAACATGCACACAAGCGCAGAGGTGTTTGTGTGGAGATAATATACCCGAAGATGGAATGTGGCTGTCCCAATAGTGGAATGAAGACACTGTCATGTACGCGAAAATCTCACGAGGAACAGACAGAAGGACAGACAGACAGATAGAACCCGTTACATCTTTCACTTAGTGCATGATGAAGATTTTTCAACCCCAGCTGGTTCACTTGTAAGGTTTCACCATGTTACATGTTCTTCTTGTTGTTTACTCTGGACACAGACATGTCTTTGACGTGGTTTGATGATGAAACCATGGATAATCGATGGGGGTGAGAGTGATGTTGTTGTTGCCGCCGTTGTTCTATACTCTGCACCGAATTCACATGTTGTCAGGCTTATGACAAAAGACAGGATCCGACTGACAAGGGAAGGGGCGCTTGATAATGGAGGACTTTGATGTGACACAGTAGCAGATGGGAGGGAGAGGGGATGGAGTTGGAGGGAGAGTTTTTATTTGCCGTCGTTTCCCCACCCTTTCTATCTCTCACCATCGTTCACGCCCACCCCCCCCACCCCCACCCCCCTCCCCTCTCCTCCCCTTCTCGTTTCCCTAAAAATCTAATAAATTGGCGATTGTATTTCCATCTGACAATAGTCTGAACACCCTGGAACAGAATTAGACCCTGACATTCCGATCCCATTTTCTCGAGTATCCACCCTTTCGATGAAGAGATCAGCCTCTTGACCGGGCGCACCTGGTCAGCGTTCGCTGTCGTTGATGACGGCCAAATACAAAGAAAACACACAGAACGAGGCACAAAATGACCCTTCTGCCGTACATACTACGAAACAGACAGGTGAATTTTCGACAGATATGTCTTCTTCAGGCGTCACCCACAACAGATATTTCAAAATGCTCTCTCTCTCTCTCTCTCTCTCTCTCTCTCTCTCTCACACACACACACACACACACACACACACACACACACACACACACATTCTCTCCCTCTCTCTCTCTCTCTCTCCTTCTCCCCAGACCGCAGTCAGCAATGTGTTACAATTTATTTATGACATGCTGCTTTTTTATTATCCGGGGAGCAGACAGCGTCAGTTTGACCTCAGGTTGTCCATTCTGCTTTTGGCTAATCCAGCATGTATATTTTTTTTTGTTGGGTGTAAAGGTTGTTTTTAAGCATATGTGTGCCTTTTGTTTCATTGTAAGTGACGATTGTGGGAAGAGCAGACGCTCCCAGCTGGATCTTGCGTTAACTGCCTTAATGATATCGGTAGTTCAGTTATCACGAGATTAACGGATGTACATTTTGCAGCAAGTTTCTTGTTGTTTTCAAGACAGGATTTTTTTTTTTTTTTTTTTTTATACAGTGTGTTGATAGCCCTGAAAAGGCCTTGTGGGATCGGTTGGGCTATAATGACACTGAAGCAAAAAGAAAGACTGAAGTGAAGGAAATATAGGCTTATCCCATTGCCACTGTGTAATCTGTACATGTTTCATCACTTTTATCCACCAAATCATGGACAACGGGAACATATGTTGTGCCCCTTTGGGAGACGAATTATCTCCCCCAAGAGCCGAACTTTCAGGGTGGCGCTAAAGACCGAACCACCAACGTTGGCGTCAAACGGCTGTCTGGACCACCGATAGTGTGGGAGCCCGCAGCAGAGAGGCGGGAAACAGAACGAAATCCGAAATAGCCCGCAATGCTCGTAAAGTACAGCGCACCCCGAGATAAACGATTCGGCCACCACTGTCAGGCCACGTCATACTTCAAGCAGCCTCCGGGTCCGGATGGGATCTGGTTCTACGCACTTTGTGATCAGTCCAGGTGACAAACGAGGTCAGTTACAGGATATGAATTCTACCGTCCCCCCCCCCCCCCCCCCCCCCCCCCCCCCAATCCGCACCCCATACCCCACCCCCGTCCCCATTTCTCCTTCCTGCACCGACGGTGTATGGTCGGGTTGGGTGCTTACACCTGAACTGAATTGCAACAACAACAAAGGAGTTTTTTACTTCCGACGTCTGTAAGATATGCGCGTCGATTAGTATGACGTCACAAAATGGAGACCAATTCCAAAATGACTGCATCACTAGATAGAGGTCCAAGATCGGAAAGGACAAAGGACTGGATGAATGTATGCTTCGTTCTCTAGAGTCAGACTGATAAAATCAAATGTTAGGGTGTCACATTTTGTTAAAGAGCCTTTGACTTTATGTGTTGACATGTGACCTTCGGGACCGGCCTTGAAATTCTGGGCTTGATTCCTGGCTGAGGCTTAGGACGCTTCGCTTCCAGTAGAGACATTTCGAAACATTCAGTGAAAAATCGATTTTACAATAGTCCGATCAAAGATCTAAAACATTACTTGATGTCATTACTCATTGGATTCGATTTCTGTTAGTTACGGTCGATTTGTTTATGAGTTAGGTGATTGATTTGGAACGATTTCAATGTTGCATAGATAATTAGCAATCGTGAAACCGAATTTATTGAAATGTCAGAGAGAGAGAGACAGTGTGTGTTGTTTGGTCAGATCACATAATAACAGGACATAAGCATAAGTGGTTTTTCAACGGCTGTTCTTGACATAGAATTCAAACAATTTCAAAACCTTGGCAAAATTAATTCTAACAGATTGGATCCGACCATTGTGTTGGCCAGAAATTAATGGCACACAGAACTTAATGATTTCCCTTAAAGTTAATTCATTTATTGTGGTTATATATATATATATATATATGTGTGTGTGTGTGTATGTATAGGAGTCTGTCAATATCTGATTTTATGGGGGAGATATGACCGTACATTACTTATCAACAATACGTTTCCTGGCGACTCGGGTCGGTGCCAGGTGCACATCTTTCGTGTAACTGTGTATTTTAGTCAAACAAACGGGCTAGGAGGATATCAGCTCTCAGCCTGTTAATCTGACCACATGGCTCTCCAGTTTACCTCGGTTTATTAACGTCCTGCTCACTGCAGTTTATTTCCTTTTCATCTCAGTTTAACTATCCCTTTACCTCGGGTCAACTGCTTTATCGCAGTTAATGAACTGCCTATTTACTATAGACTGTCGACTGCCTGTTTACTGCTGTTTGCTTACGGTCTGTTTTCCTGTATTTTGTTGGATGTTTTCCGGAGTTTCCCACGAGTTTGTGTACCGCAGTTCGTTTTCAACTGTTTTCCGCAGTCTATTAAACAGCTTTCCGCGGTTTGCTATCAGTCTGTTTGCCGCAGTTCGCAGTTGTCCGCAATTTGTGAACTGTTTGTTAACCGTTTTCGGAAGTTTTCTAACAGCCTATTTTTGCACTTTACTGTTTTCTGCATTTTGCAAACAGCCTGTTCACCGCAGTTTGTTAACTATTTTCCGTAATTTATCAACCACTTTCCACGGTTTGTTGAGTCCATTTACCATAGCCTATTAACTGTTTTCCGCATCTGAACTGCTTTCCGCGGTTTGCTAACGGTCTGTTTACAGCAGTTCGTTAACTGTTTTCTGCAGTTTAACTGTTCCCGCAGTTTGCTAACAGTCTGTTTACTGCAGTTCATTTACTGCCGTTTTACTGCAGTTTGCTTCCTGTTAACTGCAGTGTAATTGCTTATTTACTGCACCTCGTTATTTGCCAGCTTGTTTTTGTTTATTTTTGACTTCCCGTAAAGCTTATGTCCCTTTAGTGTTATATGCTGGTGCCTTTCTCTGTAAGCTTCTTCTTCACTGTATTGGGGTGGGGAAAAAAGTTACATTTATTTGTATTACGATGGTCTGCGCTTTGTTGGAATACTTCAGAAGAAAAACAAAGGTAGTGTAACCCAGATCACAGTCAACTGGCTTGTTTAAAATAAGGAATCCAGAACATGGGTAATTCGCTTGTGTGAAGTGAAGATAAAGGGATCGAAAACATGTGCAATTGTTCGATGTGAAGATAGAGAAATCCAAAACACGTGTAACTGACTTCTGTGAAGCCAAGATAGATAAATCCAGATCACAGGTAAAATAACGTGGCAGAAGTATATAGGAAAATCCAGAATTTGGGAAGTTGGTAAAATTGGCTCGTTTGAAGTGAAGATAAGGTCACCAAAATATGGATGACTTAGCTTATTTGAAATGCAGACAAGGAATCCAGAACCAAAATATGTGTAACTGGATTTTTGTTGTTGTTGTTGTTGTTGTTGTTGTTGTTGTTTTGATAAAGATAGGGAAATTTTGAACGTGGGTATTGTTGACCTATTTGAAATGGAGGAAGTGGAACTAAATGATGGGTAATTGGCTGTTTTAAGTGAAGGGGGAGGGGGGGGGGGGAGAGAGACAGGGCATGAATAATTGGCCTTTTTAAGTGAAAGTAGCAGAATCCAGAACATGAGTAATTGGTATGTTTGAAATAAAGAGAAGGCCATCCAAAGCATGGGTAACTGTGGCGTGTTTGTAATGATGACTGAAGAGTCCATGATATGACTCGTGTGAGTAATTGGTTTAGAGAGTGAAGGTTGGAGAATCCAAAAGATGGGTTATGGCGTATCTGAAATGCACAAAAGAAAATCCAAAACATGGGTGTTGCCTTGCTTGAAGCAAAGACATGAAAATCCAAAAATGTGTAATTGGCACGTTTGAAGCAGTAACAGGGAAATCCAAAACATGGGCTACAGGTTTGTTTGAAGAGAAGGGATTTCAAAACATCGGTAGTTGGGTTGTTTGTTTGAGATGAAGATAATATATCTAAAACATGGGTAATTGGCATGTTTCCAGTGAAGATAGGACAATTCATGGTAACTGGTTTGTTTGAAGTGTGTGGAGTAGAATCCAAAACACGGATAACTGGCTTGTTTCAGATGAAGGTAGGAAAATCCAAACCATGTGAAACTGGCTTTTCTTAAGTGAAGAGAGAAGAATCCAAAACATAGGTAATTGGTTTGTCTGAGATGAAGATATGGGAGTTCAAAGCGTATCACCGGCTTGTTTGAAGTGGCAATAGACGAATCAAAAACATGGATAATTAGCTTGTTCGAAGTTAATATGGTTAGATCAGACCATGGGTAATTGGCTTATTTGAAGAGAAGACAGGGGGATCTAGAACGTGGATAACTGGCTTGTTTGAAGTGAAGGAAAGGGAATCCAGAACTTGAGTAATTGGCTTGATTGAAGTGAAGGTTGGCGAATCCAGAACGCGAGTAATTGGCTTGATTGAAGTGAAGGGTAGGGAATCCAGACCATGAGTAATCGGCTTGATTGAAGTGAAGGTTAGGGAATCCAGAACATGAGTAATCGGCTTGATTGAAGTGAAGGTTAGGGAATCCAGAACACGAGTAATTGGCTTGATTGAAGTGAAGGTTAGGGAATGCAGACCATGAGTAATTGGCTTGATTGAAGTGAAGGTTAGGGAATCCAGAACATGAGTAATTGGCTTGATTGAAGTGAAGGTTAGGGAATCCAGAACACGAGTAATTGACTTGATTGAAATGAAGGTTAGGAATCCAGAACACGAGTAATTGGCTTGATTGAAATGAAGGTTAGGGATTCAAATCCTAGGGTTTTTTTTTTTTTTTAATAAATTCAAAGGAATCCAATTTAAGGGTGATAAGCCTGTTGAAATGAAGACAAAGGAATGCAAAACATGGGTAGCAGCTGTGTTTGAATTGACGGTAGGGGAACCTCAAAACGTGAGTGGTTAGTATATATTTGTGGTGAAAATAGGGAATCCAAAATATGGGTTATTGGCTGGTTTGAAGTGAAATATAGGGGAGGGGGGGGGGGGGGGGTCATAACATGTATGACTTACTAGTTTGAAACGAAGATAAGAAAATCCAAACCATGGGTAACTGGCTTGTTTGAAACGAAGATAGGGAAATTCAGAACATGGCTTGTTTAAAGTGAAAACGGAGGAATCTGAACCACGAGTCTGCTGGCTTGCTTGAAGTGAAGATAAGGAGTCCATGAGTATGGGATATTGGATTGTTTGAAATGAAGATAGGGAAAACCAAAACAGCAACAACTGTTTGCAGCAAAGGTGAGTAAATCCATACGATGATGCACCGGCGAATTGGCGTTTTAGCTGAACACGACAGAATATGCCACCGCATACATATCGACTTATGTGGTGGGTGCTTTACGCATTGGTTTGTCTTCGTGCCACCCGGTGCTTTTTCATTTCCTTTCTGGTAGGTTAGGTGACGTTATTCCATACAGCCATTACGTCAGCACTGGAATTTGCTCACATATGTCAGCTTACATGGTGGAGAGTTCTTCAAAGGTCAAAAGAAGAAGAAGAGAAGAAAATTACTCAGTGGTAACCGTTTCATCAGCGAGCATTCGCGGGGGGGGGGGGGGGGGGGGGGGGGGGGGCTATCATTCTCATACGACCAGTAAGAGTTAGACCCCTATTAGTGTCTGTAAAAAAAGATGAACACCGTACAGTTTGTCTCTCTTTTTCCCCAAGTACCTAGTGCGACAAAGGACTATTCTCTGACCAAGAGAAAAGCAGCCATCCCCATCTCCTTCCTCTGTCATCACACACACACACCCCTCCCCCCCCCCCCCCCCCCCCCCATTCAGTTGGCAGAACGAAAGAGAGAGAGAGAATAGGAAGGGTGGGGGATGGGCGGGAGATGGGGTAGTGTGAGGGTAAGGAGTTACTCATCCGACGTGGCTGTTTGGCTGTAAGGTATGCCTGTGTCTGGAGGGAAACTGGCCTAAGTGCTTTGCCAGAGGCGCTTTACGTGTGTGGGATGGAGTTCACGAGATGGGCTACCTGCCAACTGGGTTACTGGCTTCTTCTCCCGATCTTCACCCCGCCGTCGCCCTCAGGCGCATGCGCGGCGTGGGCAAGCTCGCCAGGCGAGTTCAGTCATGGGCAGGTAACGCTCTCGTGTCGACGGTGTAGAGGAGGGGGGGAAGCAGGCAGCGGAGTTTAGAGGGTCAAGAAAGGTCAAGTCCGGTTAAACGCGTGAAAGGAAAATCTCCAGAATCCCACGAGAGAGAGAGAGAGAGAGAGAGACGGGGGAAACGGAGAAAAGAGGTATAAGGACGTGTGTTGATGAAATCATTTGCCGGTGGAGACGACGGGATAATTGAAGCTAAAAGGGAGCGGAGGAGAAAAGAGGTGGGGGGGGGTGTGATGGAAGGGCCGGAGGGGAAAGGGAGGGAGGCGATAGAAAGAAGAAGAACAGGGGAAAGAAGGTGGAAGGAGAAATGGGTACTGACCACCCACTTCGCTTTGAACCACGAATCTAGTAATTGCCAGACCCACAGACAATAGAACAGACAAGTCAGTTGATAGAGAGGGGGGAACACATGCACAGGCTTTACATGGAGGATGTAAAGAGAAATCATTTGGATTGTAAGAAGAAAATGGAATATGTTCACTTATTTTTACACATGCAGTTTTCTTCTGAATATGAATGTTCTGCTGGATAAGACTAAAGGGCAGTTGTCTTGCGTCATCAATCAGGAAGACCTCAAGACCCGAACTGGCTAAGCAGTCTGCTGCTGGATCTTGAAGAAGTTAATTAAATTGACCTTGTGAAGGAGGAACGCAGAGAAGAAAGGAGAAACATGATGTAGATCTACTGTTTTCAGTGATCGTCAGCGTATTTTCGTTTGAGTTCTGATTGGCTGGTTTGTACTGTTTTCAGTGATCGTCAAACGCATTTCGTTTCTCCAGAGAGAGAATGGGTGACCTCTCTCTCTCTCTCTCTCTCTCTCTCTCTCTCTCTCTCTCTCTCTCTCTCTCTCTCTCGCTCTCTCTCTCTCTCTCTCTCTCTCTCTCTCTCTCTCTCTCTCTCTCTCTCTCTCTCTCTCTCTCTCTCTCTCTCTCTCTCTCTCATGGCAGTGAGTTTCATCAAATAAAGACTGTCGAACTTCGATTATCAGAAAGGGACTTTGGGGGGCCTTTCAGAGAGAGACTGGGCTTTCCCCTTCAGAGATGGATTGGGCTCCTTTTTCTGAGAGGGATTTCCCGACACCCAGCACTCTCTCTCTCTCTCTCTCTCTCTCTCTCTCTCTCTCCTCTCTCTCTCTCTCTCTCCGAAGGATTGGGCTCCTTTACCTAGTCGAATTTTGCTTCTCATCAGAGACTAATTTGACACTTTTTTCCAGAGAAAATTAAGTCCCGCCTTCAAAGACTGATTAGTTTCGCTTTCAAAAAGGGTATTCAGCTTCAGAAAGCCACTTACTTCCCCATTAGAAATGGACTGGGTTCACACCATAACGGAACTGGACTTTCCTTCAGAGGAGGAAAAACTGCTACACAGAGACGGACTGAAGTTCCTTTCAGTAAAGGACTGGGCTTCCCTTTCAGACAGAGAGAGACTGGGGCTTGCCCTCAGAGTGAGACTGGGTTTCCCTTTAGAAACTGGGCTCTCATTTTAAGGAGGGGTTGGATCCCCATAGGGAGAGATTATGCTTCCCTTCAAAAGAAATCTGGTCCCATCTTTTGGGGGGGGGGGGGGGGGGGGGGGGGGGGGGAGCATACGGTTCATGTCCAGGTGGAGATTGACTCCTCCTATTCCACAGTGTATTCTCAAAGACAGAGGGAGGGGTGGGTGGGTGGGCTCCACTTCAGAGGTGGATTGTAGCCTCCCTCCAGAAAGGGATTGGGCTATTTAAAAACAGAGACTGGGCTCTTTTCACAAAAAGATTGGGCTGTCTGTCAGAGAGAATCTAGACACCTCCCCAGAGATTGGGCTTCCCATCAGAGAGAGATTGGGCACCTCCTCAGTTACAGGGCTTCCCGCCAGAGAGAGAGAGAGAGATTGATTGGACACCTCCTCAGTTACTGGGTACCCGTCAAAGAGAGATCGGGACACTTCAGAGAGAGACTGGACACCTCCTCAGTTGCTGGGTTTCCCGTCAGAGAGAGAGAGATTGGACACCTCCTCAGTTACTGGGCTACCCGTCAAAGAGAGATTGGACACCTCCTCAGTTACTGGGTTTCCTATCAGAGAGAGACACCTCTTCAGTTACTGGGCTACCCGTCAAAGAGAGATTGGACACCTCCACAGGGACTGGGTCACCCGTCAGACAGAGATTGGACACCTCAGAGATTAGGTTACCCGTCAGAGAGAGATTGGACATGTTCACAGGAAATGGGCTTCCTGTCAGAGGTTGGACGCCAGTGGGCGCCTTATGCTCACAGCTGACCGTAAGCTAAAAGCAATGCACTCTCCTGGCAGGTATAGCTTACTTCATTCCCACTGCCGCGCGCATTGCATGTGTTGTCCATCACACGCCCAGTTCCAGGTAGTGCCCGCTTTCAGCAAAATCTCCATGCATGGTGAGACGCTCTTTACTGTACTTAACGGAATGTAGCATCTTATTATATGTCAGACTGAAAGACAGTTTGAGTGTACTTACCCCAGCAGTTCTCCTTTCCGTTCTCCTCTACTGGCAAACCCGTGAGCTCAGTTTAGCTTAGATGCTCCCGTATCTTGCGATTCATGAGGCAGTTAAGGCGCTCCACTGTGCACAGTGTTCAGCCGGTTTGCTGGTGTCACTCTGTTCTCTGTCAACGAGTCTGAGGTCTCTCTCCAGTGTCTGTCACTAGCTCATCCTGGGTCGTCCTCTTTTTCTCTGGTCTGCTGGGGTCCATTTAATGGCCTGGTTTGCAGGTCTTGAGGGTAATTTCAAGACATGACCTAGCCAGTAGAGGCGCCGTCTGCAGATGATGGTTGACACGGGGAGCTGTTTTGAACCTCTCCCTGACCTCTTCAATTGGTATAAAGTCTGACCATTTCATGCCCAAGATCTTACGTAGGCACTTGGTGTCAAAAGCGTCGAGTTTCTTCTCCTGGGTGGTCTTCAGTTGCCGGATTTCACAGCCATATAGCAGCGTTGAAATCACACTGGAGTTATAAAACTTCAGTTTGATTCCAAGGGAAAATTTCTTGCTGTAACCCATGAACAGCAGCACAGAAAAAAAAACAACAAAGGTGCAGCCCCCATCTTCGGATAATTAACTTGACCGGTGATAGTGCAGACTGAGGCACAGACCTAGCTCTCACTGAACGCGCGAAAAGTAGACAATACTGTGGTATGCACTCATTCATTGGTAGAGGGTGAGTGCATTACTGTGTTTGATTCCGAAAATCTTATTTCTTTCTAAATGTCTTTGCGTGAATTCCGTACTCGGTGCATTAATACAATACACATGTTTGTGCTTAATCGACAAAAAAAGCCGAAAATAAATGGAAAGTGCTCTGTTTGGGGCTTCTGTGAGAATGCGGCTCTGCTGTGAGTGTAGGGCGCCCACAGACGCTTCTTCAGGAATTGGACTACCAATCGGAGGAGACCACCTCAAGGACCGGGCTTCTTTCAGAGAGGGACTTGGCTCCCCTTCAGATAGAGATTGCGCACATCCAGAGGGACGGGGCTCTTTTTTCCACTGCTGTTCCTTACAGGGACACAGAAAGGGAATAGGCAAACACAAACTGTTGTCAAGACTGTTCCTTACAGGGACACAAAGATAGGGAAGAGGCAAACACAAGCTGTTGTCATGACTGTTCCTTACAGGGACACAGAAAGGGAAGAGGCAAACGCAAGCTTTTGTTATGACTGTTCCTTACAGGGATACAAAGATAGGGAAAAGGCAGATGCAAGCTTTTGTCATGACTGTTCCTTACAGGGACACAAAGATAGGGCAAAAAAAGGCAGACGCAAGCTTTTGTCATGACTGTTCCTTACAGGGACACAAAGAAAGATAGGGAAAAGGCAGACGCAAGCTTTTGTCATGACTGTTCCTTACAGGGATACAAAGATAGGGAAAAGGCAGACGCAAGCTTTTGTCATGACTGTTCCTTACAGGGACACAAAGAGAGGGAAGAGGCAAACACAAACTGTTGTCATGACTGTTCCTTACAGGGACACAAAGAGAGGGAAGAGGGAAACACAAACTGTTTGTCGCGACTGTTCCTTACAAGGACACAAAGAGAGGGAAGAGGCAAAACACAAACTGTTGTCATGACTGTTCCTTACAGGGGCACAAAGAGAGGGAAGAGGCAAACACAAACTGTTGTCATGACTGTTCCTTTCAGGGACACAAAGAGAGGGAAGAGGCAAACACAAACTGTTGTCATGATGTTCCTTTCAGGGACAGATGGCTGTTCCTTTTTTATGAGTATAGAGATGGAAAATGTAGATACAAGCTTTTGTCACAGCTGTCCTTTCTAGGGACACATAGAGGGGAAACATGTAGACACAAGCTTTCGTCACGGTTGTTCTTTCCAGGGATGTGTAGAGGGGAACTTTTATATTCGTTTTTTGCAGTTCTGTCTAGTGGCAAATAGACAGGGACCATGCAGGCACAAGCTGTCACGGGCTGTTGTGTGTTTTTTTTTCCATAGACATATAGAGGTAAAACATACAGGCACAAACTTTTGTCATGACTGTTCTTTCGAGAGACACAAAGATAGGAAACGTGTAGGCACAGGATTTGTATTTTTCGAGGGATACGGTGAGAAGGAACGTGTAGACATGCGCTTTTGTCATGGATGTTCTTTCCAGCAACACACAGAGAAGGCACATGTGGACACAACATTCTGTCTCAGTAGTTCTTTCGCAGAACATACAGAGAGCGAACATGTGGACACAAGATTTTATCACGGTAGTTCTCACCAGGGACACATTGAGAGAGAACATGTGGACACAGGATTTTGTCACGGGTAGCTGTTTCCAAGGACACATACAGAACAGATACATAAACCCGAGCCTTTACCATGGCTGTTGTTTCTAGGGAAGTAGAGGGAACATGCAGACAAGCTTTTGTCATGATTGTTCTTTCCAACGGGGCGCAGCAGAAAGAGGGGACACGTAGAGGTAAACTCCTGTCACTCTGGTGAGTTTTTTCTCCAAACGGCATTGTACTCGCTCTGTCTGTATCTGTCTGTCTGTCTGTTTCTTTCTCTCTCTCTCTCTCTCTCTCTCTCTCTCTCTCTCTCTCTCTCTCTCTCTCTCTCTCTCTCTCTCTCTCTCCTTCTCCTTCTCTTCTTCTTCCTTGTCACCACATTGAAGTCAACCAGAAACGTGTCTGTTCTTATACCCCAATCGTTTTTACATGTTTTTCGCCGTCGTTCTTGGTGATTTCTGGCGCGAACAAACAAGCCAAAAGGTCAGAGCAGTCAAGGGAATGTTTTGGATGCACCTTTCCAGACATTCGAGGGGTATCGCAGATGCCCTCTTCCGCTCTCAGCCTTCTCAGAGTTCATTCACGGGAACGCAAACAAATCAATCATCGCATTTGTAATCAACACTACTCTCTGTTTTGAAACTTCGCCGCCACCCACTCCCTCAGATATGCTCGCTCTTTCTCTGTCTGTCTCTCTCTCTCTCTCTCTCTCTCTCTCTCTCTCTCTCTCTCTCTCTCTCTCTCTCTCTCTCTCTCTTCTCTCTCTCTCTCTCTCTCTCTCTCTCTCTCTCTCACACACACACACACACACACACACACACACACACACACACACACACACACACACTCGCACGGACGCACGCACACGCACACACACTCATTCCCTCCCTCCCTCCTTCACCCCTCCACTTTTCTCCTCTCTTCTCCTCTCCTGTCCTGTCCTCTGGCTCTTTCTGTTTGTCACACACACACACACACACACACACACACACACACACACACACACACACACACACACACACACACACACACACACATATACACACACACACTCTCTCTCTCTCTCTCTCTCTCTCTCTCTCTCTCTCTCTCTCTCTCACACACACACACACACACACACACACACACACACACACACACACACACACACACACACACACACACTCTCACACAAACACACAGTCGGTCCTTGCCTACCACACAGCGCGTCTCAACACAGCGCGTCTCCTATCTTTGTTGAAGTTCATGAATGCATAAGGGCGCCTGTACGGAGGGGTCTACCGGAACTGAATCGTCCGTCTTCCCCGGCATTCCTGCCATGACAGACGGCGAGAGAGGCAGCGTGATAAGGGAGGGAAATAGCCCCGCTATCACCCCCACGGCCCTTCCACACGTCAGGGAGGGCCATTAGTGCCCGCCCACTCCGTGATGAAGCTGCTTTTTATCCCCCCCACCAGCGAGGGAGAGGGGGAGATAAAGGGAGCCCGAATCAAAATAAACAGGGAGCGCGGAGGGTGATGCAAGTCCCTTTTACTGGCAATGGGGCCGCACACACATGATTATGGCCACCTGAAAGAAGCGCGCGAGGCGTACCTGGAGAGTGCAGCCCTGCCGCCAAGCACCAAAACAAGGATTGCATCAGCACCCCAGAGCACGTGGAGCCTGTCCAAGCCAGCGCGCACGCCGCCTGTTGGACGTCCGTGGCCATCCGTCTGACTGTCAGTCTGTCTGTCTGCCTGCCTGTCTGGAAGCCAGCCAAAAAAAAAAACCCTGCGAGGATGGTCTATGAGGTGGTCTTGTGTTACAGAAGATTCTTTTCGCAGACCGTTTCGCTCGTCTGTCGATGATAGGATCGGACTTTTCGTTGGGCAGGGGAGAGGTAGGGGTAGAGTACGGGTTCGGGGAGGGGAGGGGGGGGGGGGGATGGAAGGGAGAGCCAGGAAAGAGAGGAGGGATAGGAGGGGATATCCTCCCAGTGCACTCGATTACCCTCATGTAGCCCTTCTCTGCTGGCTGAACAGAGAAAGACAGAAGAATCATTTTAGAGGGTCCTTTTCCTATCGCTGACGAGTGAAGCACATCGGCACACATAATTGATAACTGCTGAAGATCATTATTGTTATTATAATGCATACTTGTATAGCGCCTATTCTCGGCTAGAGATCAAGCTCTAAGCGCTGTACATCCAGGACTAACGGTCGGAATCCGCAGTTTAGGATCAGACAGAGAGCGCAGAACGTTTCTGGCCAGTGCAGTGGAATGGATGTCATGTCAAGCCGTAAAATACAGAAAGGAAAACTGAACAATAACTTCATCTTGGGAGCTTGTGGTGATCTGGCGGGATCGTTTCCATGCGGAGCTGGCCGGTTCATGGTGTCGGAGTTGTAGGGTTTGTAAATGCTCCAAACGCTCCCTGTCTACCCACAAGTAAATGAATACCTGATTCACTTCAGGAAAAATTCAGACGGCGGAAGAGGGTTGGATTCTGCCTTGACAGGGTGAACTCGTAACGGTTCACCGTTGCAAGGGGCATGAAGCTCTATGACCTTAAACCCTCACTAACCAAAATAAACCAATGTAGTGACTGGTCCCTAAACGACTGAACAGAGACAACTATATTTCAGTTCAAATCTAGGTCGTGGTCCGTGGCATAATTACAACAGAAAAAGAAGCGTTGAGGTTTAGACTGTGGATAACTAGCTTCACACGCCTCCCTTACCCACCACCCCCCCCCCCCCCCCCCCCCCCCCCCTCTCCCCCCCTCTTTCCCATCCCCTTCTTCCCCAACGCTCGACACGCACAGTCACCTACTATAACTATTATGAATACATCGAGTGTGTTCGGGGTGATAAACTGACTAGATCATTTCGTCAAACCGCGCATGCTAATCAAGAATATCCAGCAGATCCTTTTCTAAAATACAAACACGGGTTGTATATTGCCGTGATACCATGAGGTTTGTCATGCATGTGTTTAGAAGTTTGTAGATTTCAAATGAATCAAAGCAATTCTGTTCTTCACTTTACTCCCATTCAAAAGAATGTCCTTCACTCTACTAGACGTGGAGCGGTGAAGTTCAATTCAAACCACAAAACGGATGAGAGCCGAGGACAGAACTCGAGAGAGGGGGTGGAGGAGATGGAGAAAGGGGGGTAAGATGGGGAGGGGGGCATAGAATGGGGGAGAAGGAAAGGCAAAGGTTGAGTGAAACGGCTTGAACTCACGACAGTGCATGCTTGGCGAACTAGTCCATAGCAAGACTAATTTAACTCGATGTTTCTCTCATTTTCCGGTGGCCTGGCAATTGTTGGGACGTGACAGAAAGGAGCACGAATCGGGACAAAGTTATCCAGTGAACAACTTCTTTTGACAAATTTGACGGACATTGTTTGGCACCGTGTTATAAGAGCATAGCTTAAGTGTATGCGCGCGCGCACGCACACACACACACACACACACACACACACACACACACACACACACACACACACACACAGAGGGGGGGGGGGGGGGGAGACTGGCTACCTATCTCACTGAGGATAAAGCCTAAGACCAATACTCTCTGCTGAAAATGCACTCACAGCTCTGTCCCTTCAAGCTGTCTGTGGAGCTGACTTGCCATGTATTCCCTACCCCCACCACTTCCTCTTCGTCAGAAACCAACGCCAGACTGTTCAGAGTTCCCCCCCCCCCCCCCCCCCCCCCCCCCCCCCCCCCCCCCCCCCCCCCCCCCCAAAAAAAAAAAAAAAAAAAAAAAAAAAACCTTCGTCCCCCCTCTCTCTCTCTCTCTCTCTCTCTCTCTCTCTCATGTTTGTGCCTGCAACTGTTGTTTTTATGCAATGCATGCAAGCGAATGAAGTGTGTAAACACTTCGATTTTATTCTCTTTTTTTTTTTGCGCGAGATGAAGCGCTCTGCAAATAAGAATAATGACAACAACAATTAGTATCCGACCGACAGAACGGGATCGAAAGGTTGGAGCGAAATGCTGACAGACTGGCCCGTGTAGCGAGGAGAGTCTGAGACAACACCATGCTAACGTCAAACACCAAGATGAAAGTGTACCAAGCGTGCGTGCTGAGCACTCTTCTCTACGGAAGCGAAGCAGGGACCCTGTACTCTCGGCAAGAACGCAGACTGAACGCCTTCCACCTACGCTGCCTCAGAAGACACCTGGGCATCATTTGGCAGGACCGCATCATCAAAAAGGACATCCTTGACCAGGCAGGGATGCCAAACATGTTTGCCATACTGACACAGAGACGCCTGCTCTGGCTTGGCCACGTCAGCGGCATCCTAAAGGACATGCTGTACGGCGACTGGTTGCGGGTTCTAAACCCACAGGACGGCCCGCCCTGCGCTACAAAGGTATATTCAAGCGCGACATGAGAGCAGGCAGCCTCGACCCAGTAGACCCGGAGACAGCAGCTTCAGGCAGGGTTAGCTGGCGGTCCACCATCAAGGCTGGCACCAAACAAGCAGAGCAGAGGAGAGAGGCCCAGTGGGAAGAACAGAGGCACCGCAGACGGCAAAGAATTGCATCTGCACCAACCGACACTCATGACCTACACTTCACCTGCAGCAACTGCAGCAGAGTCTGCTGATCAAGGATCGGTCTCTTCAGCCACAGCAGGGGCTACAACTCCACAACTGACTAATCCACGAGACAGATGGATGCCAAAGATTGTCATTATTATTATTGCTGCTGTTATCATGATGATGATAATGATGATCAATACGCATGTCCATGCTTTTGTGAGTGCAATGTCTTGCTGTGTATATCTGTGTGCGCATGCGAATAATGTACGTCTTTGTTTGACCGAATCTAACCTCTCATAACAACAGCAGCAACAACAACAACAACAACAACACACACACATACACACACCACCTCATCTCTCTCGTGTCTGTCCTCAGGACTTGGTGACGTGGGTGACACTGGGCATGTACCACATCCCTCACCTGGAGAACACACCCCAACACCGCCACCGTGGGCACCACCCTCTCCCTCTTCCTCGCTCCCTTCAACTTCTTCCCAAGCGACCCGTCCATGGCTTCCCGAGATGCCGTGCGGGTCAGTCCCCTGGACCCCCGCCGTCCGCTGGAGGGTGCTGTCGTAGAGCGCTACAACACGTCATCGGCGCTAACCTGCCTCCCTGACGTCACTTTGCCAGATGAAGAACTGAGAGAGGGCGGGGGCCGATTTGTTCAGCTGAAAACTAGCGGCTCTTTGGCCCTTTGCTTGTCTTCCTTTTTTTTTAGCACTTTTTAAAAAATCTTATTTTGTATGATTTTACATTAAACAAATTTTACTTGTTTCTTACCGTTTTTATTATACAAAAAAAGGAGGGGGGGGGGGGGGGGTGTGAATACAAAGAGCTACTTCCCAAACCACGCGCAAGTGATTTAACATTATGTGAATGCCAGTCATCTCAGTTTGGGGAGAGAGAGAAAAAAAAATTGTGCAAGACTTCTTAACGATTTTTTTTTTCATGAAATTAAAACATGTACAGCTGTGTATACAATGTAATCAAAACTGAATTATTCTCTGAACAGATACAGTGAACTGAGATGCGGAGAGAAAAAAAAAATGAAACAGCTTCTGTTTAGTATACAAGGTGAAGGAGAAGAGGAAGGAGTGAGTTCCATCGAGAAGATGTATATTTTTGATCAGCAGAATGGACATTTTTCCTTTGATAATTAAAAATGAACCGGTACTTTTTCGATTGAATGCAAGCTGTAAGAATCATGGGTGTGTCCTTCACGCAGGAGACAAGTGTTCTTTCAGACATGCTAGCCTAGTCTGTACTTCAATTGATGCTGCATATTACAGATGTACACCCATATACTATTATGGTCTGCGCGTGCGCACGCGCGCGCGCGCGCATGCACACGCACACACACACATACATACACACGCACACACATACAGGCACACGTACACACACACACGCATGCGCGCGCGCGCGCGCGCGCACACACACACACACACAGAACACTACACACATCAAAATTAAAGATTAAACACAAGCCACACATACACAGATCGTACGAAAAGAGAAAATCGTTAAGCCTTCAAACTGCCAATACGAATGCATCAGTTTTGTTCGGTGATGGTGTGATAGTGCGGATGCCGTAACTCATTACTTAAAAATAAACCAGCATTAGGGTAAAGGCTTGGAAATTGACCCCCTAAGGAAAAAAAAAAAGTCCTTGTTCAGGCCTGCAAAGCAGCTGAGCCTGTTTATTTTTATCCCAAATGATAGCAGACAGACTTTACCACAAGTCAGAAAGCAGTCATCTCTGAAAACTGAAAATTTATTTTGCTAGAAACAAAAAACGAAATTTCGGAAAGTGGTACAATATAGCAACACTACTTGTGAAATCGTACCTTGTCATCTGATATCGGACCACATATGCCTACACACAATAGTCCGCATTAAACTGACAAAATCAGACCCTGAAACACGTCCAGATAACTCACAAACTGCATTTTCATTTAAAAATTACCGACATTAAAATTTCCAATTCTATGATAAACACAATGATAGATATCAATAGTAAAACCTTTCTTGCAACAAAGATACGTTAGTCACAAATAATTTCAGACGTTTCAAATCAAATGAATTTTATGACATATTCTGTGTTCCGGTAAAATATCAGAAAGAAACATTCTTTTGAGAAAGAAAAAATATTTGATAGGAAAATTATTTGACAAAATCCTATTTCATTATTTAAAAAAGCTATCCTGTACAAGCAAAATACATTTCAAACTCAAGACACTGAACTATTCAAGTTCTAAAAACAACAACTACAACAACACACACACACACACACACACACACACACACACAAAATCAAACTAATCTGACTTTTCTTTCAAGTCAGCACATTTTTCCAGCACAAAACTACTCTTTGTGGTTTGTCCAAATATCTGAAAGAATTTCAATTTTCTTGTTTTTATGTCCAGCAAAAACAAACCTCAACCCGTCCCTTTGACATCTGTTCTTCAAAATATTCTCTTAAAAAACAAAATCACATGATTAACTATGTCCTCATACACATTCTGATGGTGTATGATCATCCTAGTGTGTGTCTTCCCTGCACATGTCACTAGTGTTTATTTGCAAAAATCACACAAAAACTGGTCTGCCTGACTGATGAAAGTCAGCACACTCCTCATGCATCCACTGTTTGCACTTGGCACATTGGATCATGTGCTCTTTCCTGTTTTCCAAACACAAAATGCAAAACTAGCCGTCCTTTGTTGACGTCAAATCCACTGTACTTTTGCTTCCTCCTTTGCCTGTGTTGTCCTTCCTTTGTTTCGACCCCCTGGGACTTTCCTGCACTTCTTGTTTTTGATGCTCTCAGTACAGCCTTGTAAGAGGAAGACGTTAGAATTTCTGACTTTCCCTTCCTTCCTGGCTGATCTAGAAGACGGTGTTTGAGGAACAGCCTTAACTGACAGCATGACTCCAATGGGAATGAAATCACCTGTAGATGAACTGACATTCAGTTGTGACGACTGACTGTGACACAGATTTTCTTGGTGAATATAGGTTTCATATAGTGACCAGTGAATTCACCTAATTCTGTAAAAGCCAACAGTACTGGATCCAATGGGAATTCCTCCCCATATCTTCTGATGAATCCTGCTGACACGTGGTGGATGTGGACTGGACGACGTTGGATCACTTTCACTGTGGCCATGATTACCAACTCTCCTGGTAAAGATGTCAGTCTTGTCATGTGTTGTATTCTCTCTGCTAACGTGTCAAAATGCAGCCTTGGGCATGTCAGCGTTTAGTGCGTCATTTTCAAGACCAGTGTACATGTGCATATTGTCGAACATAAATGATATGGTTTGTCCCCTTAGACTATCTGCCAACACCTGTTCTCTGATTGAAAAAGCTGGTTTTGTTGGTTTTCCATCATAATCCCTAGTGGCTGTTCGGAGGGACTTTTCCTGTCCAATAACAACGCCACGAAAAAAGCACCTCCCATCAGAAGCTGTCGGGATGATGACGTATTCCTCCAACAAGTGTTCTCTGTGGATGCTGGTTTGGTTTGCCCAACTCTCCAGGCCCATCTCCTCTGGAACTTGCAAGAAAAGTGTGCTGTTGATTCAGCACACCAGGGACGGGGCATGAGAAGGGAGACGGAGAGAGCTGTCTGGTGGGTGTTCAGCACAAACTTCATCAACAGGCAGTCCTTGGCTTCTGTGTCCTGGGTGTGCTGGATACTTTGGTGGGAGAGCAGGGGGTTAGGCAACCCTTGGAGGAAGAGGGGGGGGAGACTGGTTTGTTGACTGGTACTGTGGCAGTGGGGTAGGAGGAGGGTAGGCAACCCTTGGAGGAAGAAGGGGAAACTGGTTTGTTGACTGGTACTGTGGCAGTGGGGGCACAGGTGGTACGCCTGCTGTTTTGTGGTGTGTCTCCAATGATGGGCGAGGTGGCAAAGGTGGTGGGCTTTCATGACCTTCCACTGAAGTGCTTGCTGTTTGGTCTGAAATCTTCACATAGTTCACCATTGGCAGTTCAGAAGGTGCGAAGTCATGCTCTTGATAGACATCTCTACAAACCTCGAACCCCCTTGCAGCTGTGGTCATTGTGGCTGCTTTCATATATGCCTCGGAAAACAATCCTGGCACATTATGTGGCAGAATGCGTCGTCCAGGATGATTTTTCATCCACCTGTGACCTGCTTGAGAATAGTATGTTTTCATGGGTTTGAAAAATGCAACGTCTAACGGTTGCATGTGGTGCATTGTGTGTGGAAAGCAAAGAGATCATGATCATACCGTTGTCACGTGCCAGTTCAGTGGCTTCAATGTTCTTTGTGTGTGAAGAATGGCCGTCGATGACCAGCAGCACAGGCTCCTCTCTAGGTTTCACATGCCCAATGAAGTGCTGCGTCCATTGAAGGAAAGTGGGCTGGTCAATCCATCCCGATGGGTTGCACACAACAGAACTTCCAGGCGGCGGCCCCCTCTTTCAGAGTCTCCAACATCCGTTTCCGTTTGAAGATAATCATGGGGGAACAAAAGTCCCCGCTGCGCTGCAGCAACAGACAACAGTAGTGTTGACTCCCCTTTCACCACTGGTTGCAAACACCCACTCGGCGCATTCCTTTCTTTCCTAAGATTTTGGGAGGCTTGTGCACTGTTGACAGACCCGCCTCATCCACATTGTATATTCTTGTTCCATCAAGTGAGGGGTGATCGTCTTTTATTGTCTCAATGTGATTGAAGAACTCGTTCACATTTTCCCGGTTGAACCCCGTCAGTCTTGACATTGAGGTTGGTTCTGCTGACCGGAGACTCAGCTCTGGATTTCTCCTCATAAAATTTGTGAACCATACTTTTCCTGCAGCCTTATGGTTGATGCTGAACATATGGGGAATACCTTCAGCCTCGGCCAACTGATAGGTCATTTCCATTACATCTTTGTGGCTCACTCCAAAGAGATTTCCTTGCAGGAACAAGATCTGTTTGACAAGTCTGTTTTCTACAGCAGTGGTGAAAGTGCATTGTCTGCCAAAAGATTGGCATCTTGTTTAGCAAACTTGTTTTTGCTAAGAAAATGTCTTTTAAGGGTTGCCTTTGGGATGCTGAATCTTCTGCTTGTGGCATTCAACCCCTCTCCATTGCGCAAAGACAGCAAAGCTTGACGCAAGTCATCTGATGTCCATCTTCCATACGCCCTGGAACAGAAAATAGACATTTGTTGTTGAACTGTGACTGCAGGCAATTGCAATTTCCTTACCTCGCAAGTTTCATCATCTTGTCATCTGAACTCTTTGCTTGTAAACACATCTGCAACAACAGCAGAGGAAGGAGAAACGAAAAAAGAAAGAAAGAAACGAGAGAGAGAAAGACAGAAAAAAAAAGAAAGACAAAAAAAGACGAAAAAAAAGCAGCTTGAATTGATGAAGCTAATTCGTACCGCACGGTTGGCATATTGTACCACTGGTCCAATATTGCAGCCACACACTGGTACGATATCTAAAAAAATCCCTATCTGCGAAAAGGGCTCTCAGCACTTTAAAATCACTTCAGACAAAATCATGTCATTGCTGCTGTTGGCATTTGACAGGTATTGACGAATTTCAACTGATCTATGAATCAGAAAGTACTATAGGACACCAACAAGAACGATTAGCAAGTATCCCAATAGTCGTAAGCACCTTCAAAAAAAGAAAATTGCTCACCTTTTTGTTTTCTGCTCTGGCGTCGCCTTTCTTGCTTTCTTTGGGGCGGAAGTGATGTCAAAATTCTACACAACGTCAAATCTGACCTCTTACGCCTATAGTTGTGACGCATGGCGAAAAGTACGATTTAACAGCTGGTCCAATTTCCAAGCCTTTACCCTACCAATGTCGTTATTTATACGCCATGATCTGATTGACGTCATCACAATCACTGTATTCAAATCGGGCTGCCTGTGTGTATCTTTTTTTTATGCTCGTAATTGTACCGTTTGTCACTTTTATGAATTGAAGTCAGTTTATACGTGAATTTCTTGTTTCATGATTGTGACATGTACAGATTAATCAAGGTTTTAATGAAAGGGCAAATGCATGACAGTTTGTAAGAATAATGCTCGACTTTTTTTTCATTTTGGATTCCTGCGGGTGCAACAACTTTGTGTGTGTGCGCGTGCGCGCGCGCTTGTATACGCGTTACGCTTGATCCTTATTTCACAGCAGGTCATTCACTGCGCAAAATTTTGCATTAGACGTGAACTTTGCAGCGGCATTGCGTAATACGTGAATTAAAAGCAAAAGCAGCCTCTGCATGATTCATTTTGTTTCCGTTTAACATCTACGCCATCGTCGATGCCAACAAGATAAAATAATTTATGCCATGCTAAGGTGAATGACCACAAAAAAAAGTGAATGATACGGCAATAATGTGAAAATTCCATGGACAGTATCGAGCAAGAGAACTTAGTTTCTAGTTTTGGTGCCATGGGAGAAAAAAAAAGTAAGAAAAAAAAAAAAGGAAAAACAGTGCCATTAGAATAATATTCTTATGACTTCGTACCCTTTAACAGAAAACTTACATCGTTTGCATGAAATATGAAATTGATTATAAACGGAAATTGTGAAGTATTTCACACATCACACAACGGCGTTGCCAAGTTTATGTAGTACGCAAAATTTAGCACATTACGTGAACTGCACGTGAATCTGGACATGTACCACGTGTATCACTATATTGCCTTAGATGTTGCTGGATGGAACAACGAAACAAACACGAGAGAGAATGTAGGTGTACCAGCGCAATTTGTTTCGTCTACCCTCACCTTCACCCCCACACCTGCCGCATGAGCAAGCATAAATGCTCAGTTCATAAAGAGACAAAGAGTGGGCAGGCAGATTAAAAAAAAAAAAAAAAGACCACCGTGACTGATTCGTGCAGATAAATAGGCAGACAGACACACACGCATTCATGCACATGCATGCATGTATACACACTCGCACGAACATTGGCGCGCGCCAGCACACTTGCATACAGACACATAACGCAAATACGTTTCAGTACAGATGTAAACACACACAAAGGGGAGAGAAAGACAGATACACACTGGCAAACAGACGGAGAAAGAGACGGGTAAGTAGACTCAAAGAAAGACTGAGAATAGGAGATGAGCACACACACACACACACACACACACACACACACACACACACACACACACAAGCGTGCGCGCGCACATGCACATGCGCGCACACACACACGCATGCGCGCACACACATTGTGCAAGAGAATGAGACAGATAGGCAGACACTCAAACCAGCACACAACTATAATAAAATGTATTCAAGTATTGAGATGTTGGACACTATATCTGTTCTTCTATAGCATACATACTGATGATCATTCTCGCCAGGAAAATCTCTTGTAAAAAAAAAACAAACCAAAAACGAACCAACATATGCTTGACTGTCTAGACGTTCCTCCTCCAAACATCAGCTAGTTTTCCTTGCGCGCGTGCGGTGAGTTTGTGTGTGTGTGTGTGTGTGTGTGTGGTAATCATCAGAGTCTGCTTTATTGTCCAGACGCATGCCCTGTAAATGTTAATCTGATCTTCTCTCCATATGTGTGTGTGTGCGCGCTCGCTTGCATGTATGAATTTGTGCATGTATGTGTGTCCGTGTGTGTGTGTCAAACTCTCGATTACTGATTTCTCGTGAATATTGACTGAGTAACTGGAAAGGATCATAAACATGCTTAAATGATGATCTTCATTACAGGTAACTCACTTTCGTTAACTTGCATTACATGCCTTCTATCAAGCTTTCAAAAAAAAGAAAAGAAAAGAAAAAGAAAAAAAGAAAAAAATTCCAGCAACGAAGGAACTCAAAAACCGTCTGGTTTTTCTCGCACTGAACCTGTGCTTGTTCCTACAACACAGTTCACTGCAACACAAAGCATTGTATATCTGAACACACTTCAGAACAAGACAAAGCATCGTGTAACTTTATTCGTTCAACAATTCTCAGCAATACAAAGCATTGTGTGCCGCAACTTTTTATTATAACAACGACACACTTCACATCCTACAACAATAATAATAATAATGTATGGATTTTATATGGCGCAATTCTTGGGGTCAACTCATTGCGCTCAACACACACTCAAACACTCGCACTGACATGTGTTTTCACACACACACACACACACACACACACACACACACACACACCGACACAGGCGCACTTTATCAAGTTTATCGGTTCAAGCGTAACCAATACAGTTTTGCATGCAGTACATAAAAAGTCAGGTCAGAATAACGGACACAGCATTTAGATATAATGGTTGAAAAAGGCTTTCCTAAAGAAGTATGTTTTTAACTCTGACTTGAATTAAGATAATGTGGGCAGGTCACGTAAGCGATCCGGAAGAGAATTCCAAAGAGTGGGCGCATTCCAAAGAGTGGGTGGACAACAACACAAGACTGTTCACTGCAATACAAATCACTTTGTAGTATTACTTCTTACTGTAACAGTTCACTTCAATACAAAGTTTTGTGTATCTTTACTCGTTCCTATAGCAACACAGGTCACTGCAAGACATAGCGCTGCGAACTTGAGCTTGTTTCCACAGCAACACAACACAGTTCACTGCAAGACAAAACATTGTGTACCTTTACCCGTTCCTGCAGCAACACAGTTCACTGCAAGACAAAACATTGTGTACTTTTACCTGTTCCTGCAGCAACAGTTCATTGCAAGACAAAACATTGTGTACCTTTACCTGTTCCTACAGCAACACAGTTCACTGCAAGACAAAACATTGTGTACTTTTACCTGTTCCCTGCAGCAACACAGTTCACTGCAAGACAAAACATTGTGTACTTTTACCTGTTCCTGCAGCAACACAGTTCACTGCAAGACAAAACATTGTGTACTTTTACCTGTTCCTGCAGCAACACAGTTCACTACAAGACAAAACATTGTGTACTTTTACCTGTTCCTGCAGCAACACAGTTCGCTGCAAGACAAAACATTGTGTACTTTTACCTGTTCCTGCAGCAACAGTTCACTGCAAGACAAAACATTGTGTACTTTTTACCTGTTCCTGCAGCAACACAGTTCACTGCAAGACAAAACATTGTCTACCTGTTCCTACAGTAACACAGTTCACTGTGATACAAAACATTGTCTACCTTTACCTGTTCCTGCAGCAACACAGTTCACTGCAAGACAAAAACATTGTGTATTTTTACCTGTACCTGTAGCAATACAGTTCATTGCAAGACAAAGCATTGTGTATTTTTACTTGTTCCTATGACAACACAGCACAGTTCACTGCAAGGTAAAATATTATGTATTGATACTTGTTAAGATAACGAAACAACACAATTCACGGCAAGGCAAAGCACTGTGTACCTTTGCTTGTTCCTTTAAGATGCAACACAGTTCGCTGTAAGACAAAACAGTTTGTACCTTTACGTGCTCCTGTAACAGAACCAACGTTTACTGCAACAACGAAACAGTTTACTGCGACATAAATCATCCTATATTTTGCCCATGATTGTGAGATAAATTTGAATCACTCTCTCTGTCTCAGTCTTTGTCTCTGTCTCCGTCTGTCTCTCTCTCTCTCTCTCTCTCTCTCTCTCTCTCTCTCTCTCTCTCTCTCTCTCTCTCTCTCTCTCTCTCCTACATATTTCAAAATAGCCTGTCAACACACACTGTAGGTCCTGATAATGAAAACCAAACAAAAGGCCATCTGAATACACATGGAGGGGCTGAAGAGCAACACAACATGCATTAGATCAACCCGGAGGAGAGGACCCATCGACTTTGGGTCCAGACTACTAGTCATCCGCCTGACTAAACACACGCACACAGATAAACAAAATGCCACCATGACGGTGTCTATAATAGCAACCAATCATGGGACAGATCCTGGTCAAGCCCCTATTTGTTGTGTCCATGAAGTTGACAGGTCCGGGTGTCGTCCCAGACACCTTCATACACAACCCACAGACCACGAATTGATGCTGGTTACAACCTTTTATTCGGCGTTCACGTTGATGAGAGAGATTATGAATGTAGTGAAGCAGAACTGGGCAAAAGAAATTGGTCCTACCCGACAATGCACACAATGTACGGAGAACACCCCCACCCTACTCCTAAATTCCTATATCACCAACCAGTGCCAGATGTTTCTCCCTTCAAGTAAACGGATGGTGACCAGGGCATGAGCATGACACTGCAAGATCAATTCTCAACCAGAACAAAAGTCTTTCTTTAAAACAATTTGATTTCAACTGGACGTGATTCTTCGCTGAAGACACAAATCTACTCGGCAGAAGCAACGACGAACTCCAAGACCTAACCAGACAGTGCATATGGGATGGATATCGGGCAAAAAAAAAAAAGCAAGGTGATGGTGAACAGCAGCAATGAAGGCCAGACCACAAACATCACATCACGGACAAAAGCTGAAAGAGGTAGAAGCATTCAAATACCGCGGCTCTGCACTCACGAAAGACGGTCGCTGTTTAACAGAAATCCAGGTCAGATTAGCTTTTGCCACATCAACGATGGCAAAGCTCATAAAGCTGTGTAGTGGCAACAAGATCAGCTTCCCAACAAAACTCAAGCTATACAAAACCCTCGTCCTCTCAATCTTCCTGTACGGGTGTGAACCTTGACGGCAGAGTTGGAGAGAAGGATCGAAGCCTTTGAATGAAGACGTAAAGAAGACTGTTCCACATGTGGACTGAGCACAGAACCAACGACTCTGTCCGAGAGCAGGTGACCACACTGGCAGGACCACAGGAACCCGTCTTGGCTACGGTCAAAAGGAGAAAGCTGATGTGGTTTTTGTCACGTGACACCACACGACTCGCTGGCAAAGACAATCCTGCTAGGCACGCCTAAGGGAGGCAGGCTCAGAGGCAGGCAGAGAAAAAGCTGGTTGGAGAACGTGATAGATAGGATAAATCTCAGGCTGCCAGAACTCATGCGAGATAGCCATGAGACTGTCCTCTTAGATTCTCTCATCTTAGTCATTAATTCATTTATCCATCAACTTTAAATCATGCGCAGTGAGGTCCCGAAACTTAGCGGATGTGGCGTAGCGTATATGGAGTAGTCCGCACGCTGTGACATCACCGTGAAGAAACTGAAACTACCATTTCTTTTTCAATTCTTTTTAATTCTTTCTGCCTTTTTTGTTACACTTGTATCCCCATCCCACAGCTCTCTCTCTCTCTCTCTCTCTCTCTCTCTCTCTCGTGACTTCGCTCGTCTGGCTGCCATCAAATCGAAGTTCTCACGGCTCACTTGTAAAAACGCCTGTTGCAGGTCTTCCATTGAATTTAGAAAATAATGTGAACGCCACTCTGCGTAAAATGACGTTATCGTCTTTAAAAATTGATGGCATCAAAGATCAGACTGTTGTCATTCTTCGGTTAAAAACGATTGCCGACCATTCCCCTGCAACTTAAGCCCAAGCTCAAAGTGCCGCGTTCAGGCGACAATGACCGTCACATGTCACCAGGGATGGGAGAAGGGCTGTGGAACACAGGAAGCAATAGGCGACTGAACGCGTATTTACCCCTTCCGTCTGTCTGTTCCTGCCAACCCCAGCTTGTCTGTCATACAACACCGACAGAAGTGGCAACATCAATGGAGCTGCCTGTGCTGCTGACATCTTTCAGTGTTGTGACCACCATCCCCTAAACTGTATCTTCGTCAGCACCAAGTGCACCGTCTGGCAATGAAACACGCATCGACATGGCACAGTGTGACATAGGCAGTAAGTCAGTTACTATTTTCCCAAGTTAGAGTTCCAGATGACATGGGTTTAGATAAACAAAGCGTAATGAAGATCATGTTGAAGTTATTTCTGAAGCAGTAAGTGAAGACAATCCATTCATAATTACAACACATATTATTTCAACACGCCAAACTGAATCCGTTGTTGCAGGTGCAAATCTGTCTATGACATACAGCAGTTGTGACTGTAAAGATTCCTCTGACTTCAATAAGTCAACGACATCCCATACAGACAATATTACATTAAGAGACATCATGACATGTTTGGAAGAAACAAGGAAGATAGATGGCAGCTTGTGTGCCTTGAAGGAAGAACTGAAAGGCAGTTCGACATAACACAGAGGTCAAAACCGAAATCTTGGCGATCCATCGTGACTCCTGTATTGTCGCATCGCTATTGTTCATAAAAGTTTTGAGAATCTGGCTGTTATTAATGTTTGATGTTGATAACTGACTTCTGTGTTTTTTTTCCGTGATCTGGATTCCTCGTCACGATGAACTTTCCATGTATAAATTACGATTATTTCTCATTTTTGTTTACATACAGTCCCCCTACCCCCATCCTTGTGAATGGGCTTTGTACTTGAATAAAGTCAGACAAATACAAGACGAACAATCTAATAGTGGGGGAAAAACAAGCGCAGGCCAACAACTAAAATTGTCTTCATAGTAATGACTTGGCAAAACTTTGAACTTACGGGGGGGGGGGGGGGGGGGGGGGGGGGCAGGAGGTTGAAGATGTAAAAAACTGGGGAAAATGAAATTAAAAAAATATAAAAACTCTTCACTGGCTGCATAAGGGAACCATCGCAATCCCTTTTAAAGGCAGATATATTTGTGTTGCCTGCTCCGAGGCCTTTCGTCCGCTGGGTCGGAAACTCATCAGGGAGACACGGCTGGCTGTATCTGCGCTCCTGGCGTCAAATAGAGACACACCACAGTCCACAATACCGTGGTGTTCTCACCACCAAGGGTGCAAAAAAAAAGAATCCAATAGCACCCCCCGAAGCAGCCAGCGAAGAGTAGTAAAGGAAACCAAATGAAAAAGGGTGGGGAGGAAAAAAGTTGCTGAAAAACTACAGATATTATGCAGATAGTATAAAATGTAGGGGGCAATCTTTGAGCCTACGCTTGAGGATCCACCCAAGGATGCAAGGGAGATCAAAAGACAAACACAAAGACAGACAGAAACAAACAAATACAAGTAACCTCGATTTAATCAAAACGAAATCGGAAATGAAATGAGGCAGGGAACAGCAAACAATGAACAGTAAATAAGTGGGTGTTGGCCTGCGCTTGTTTTTCCCCCACTATTAGATTGTTCGTCTTTGTATTTGTCTGACTTTATTCAAGTTTAAAAGGCTGTGCCAGTCTTGAATAAAGTTACTCTGTGTTAGGTTTCCTTATGGGAGCAAAGACTACCCCACTTATTTACTGTTCATTGTTTGCTGTTCCCTGCCTCATTTCATTTCCGATTTCGTTTTGATTAAATCGAGGTTACTTGTATTTGTTTGTTTCTGTCTGTCTTTGTGTTTGTCTTTTGATCTCCCTTGCATCCTTGGGTGGATCCTCAAGCGTAGGCTCAAAGATTGCCCCCTACATTTTATACTATCTGCATAATATCTGTAGTTTTTCAGCAACTTTTTTCCTCCCCACCCTTTCATTTGGTTTCCTTTACTACTCTTCGCTGGCTGCTTTGGGGGTGCTATTGGATTCTTTTTTGCACCCTTGTGGTGAGAACACCACGGTATTGTGGACTGTGGTGTGTCTCTATTTGACGCCAGGAGCGCAGATACAGCCAGCCGTGTCTCCCTGATGAGTTTCCGACCCAGCGGACGAAAGGCCTCGGAGCAGGCAATACAAATATATCTGCCTTTAAAAGGGATTGCGATGGTCCCTTATGCAGCCAGTGAAGAGTTTTCATATTTTCTTAATTTCATTTTCCGTTACTCTGTGTTAGGTTTCCTTATGGGAGCAAAGACTACCCCACTTATTTACTGTAAAAAAAAAAAATTTAACCACCTTCTTCACCCATTACTTTAATTCATTCTGTATTTATTGTCCCTACTCGGGTTCCCCGAAGATGGAGTATGGCTACCTTAATGGCGGGATGAAAAACGGTCATACACACAAAACTCCATTGCCTGTCTATACACGCAGTGTCCGTAGGAGTATCAGCCAGCGTACGCAGAAAGAAAGAAAAAAAAGTCCCTACTCGGGGCGAGGACTGAAAGGTGAAAGGCACACCAGTGCTTATCTATTATCCTCGTAAATAAAAACTCTCTCTCTCTCTCTCTCTCTCTCTCTCTCTCTCCAAACAGACGTGATTGAAGTCTCTTTCCTCTCTCTCGACGCCCATTCGGGACCCTGCTCTCCACAGCCATTCCCCGATCTTAAGAACGACAACCTCGGCAGTGGCACAATTTCAGACCAGTTGCATTAACATCCCTTGCTATGAAAACTGACAGAGGAATTCTACAGCTTGTCGC